>CM030367.1:12606074-12821074 GCA_017893485.1 Hemerocallis citrina
GGTATACCCTCTCCTCGTCTATTAGCTTATGAAGAAGAACAGAACGCCAGGGAGCTCCGAGCAAATCTCAACCTTATTGACGAGATCCGAGAAAGAGCTGCCATTCGTCAACAAAGCTACCGAAGAAGGATCGATATGGCATACAACAAAAGAGTCCGCCCCACGGACCTCAAAGAAGGAGACCTGGTCCTCAGAAAGTTAGCCATCTCCTTCCCAGGTCAGAAGAGCAAATTGGCCCCGAATTGGAAAGGACCCTATAAGATCGTAAAAGTGGTTCGGCCCGACACATACAGACTAGAAGATCTCGAAGGCAGGGAGATCCCCAGGACTTGGAATGCCGACCATCTCTTAAAATACCAAGAGAGAGCACCAATGCCTCTTTAAGTATTTTGGGATGTCGAACCTATCTACTCCTATTATTTGTAATGTTTTGCTTTTATTTCTCTTTTGTAATAACGGCTCGCAACTTTAGAAGTAGCCTACTATTAGTCATTAATAAAGAAAGCTTTTTCATATTTTACTTGGAAAAAAATGTTTGCATCTCTCTGCCCCCACTCTTCAATCTAACGATGGTTCGGAGTCCAACACTTGGCTCGATTCTACTTCGCAAGTTCGCTCCTCGGCGAACTAGAGGTAGTTCGCCATTCGGAATTGCTCCCACAACCGTTGAACTAATCTAACGATGGTTCGGAGTCCGACACTTGGCTCGATTCTACTTCGCAAGTTCGCTCCTCGGCGAACTAGAGGTAGTTCGCCATTCAGAATTGCTCCCACAACCGTTGAACTAATCTAACGATGGTTCGGAGTCCAACGCTTGGCTCGATTCTACTTCGCAAGTTCTCTCCTCGGCGAACTAGAGGTAGTTCGCCATTCGGAATCGCTCCCACAACCGTTGAACTAATCCAACGATGGTTCGGAGTCCAACACTTGGCTCGATTCTACTTCGCAAGTTCGCTCCTCGGCGAACTAGAGGTAGTTCACCATTCAAAATTGCTCCCACAACCGTTGAACTAATCTAACGATGGTTCGGAGTCCAACACTTGGCTCGATTCTACTTCGCAAGTTCGCTCCTCAGCGAACTAGAGGTAGTTTGCCATTCGGAATTGCTCCCACAACCGTTGAACTAATCTAACGATGGTTTGGAGTCCAAAATATGGCTCGATTCTACTTCGCAAGTTCGCTCCTCGGCGAACTAGAGGTAGTTCGCCATTCGGAATTGCTCCCACAACCATTGAACTAATCTAACGATGGTTCGGAGTCCAACACTTGGCTCGATTCTACTTCGCAAGTTCGCTCCTCGGCGAACTAGAGGTAGTTCGCCATTCGGAATTGCTCCCACAACCGTTGAACTAATCTAACGATGGTTCGGAGTCCAACACTTGGCTCGATTCTACTTCGCAAGTTCGCTCCTCGGCGAACTAGAGGTAGTTCGCCATTCGGAATTCTCCCACAACCGTTGAACTAATCTAACGATGGTTCGGAGTCCAACACTTGGCTCGATTCTACTTCGTAAGTTCGCTCCTCAGCGAACTAGAGGTAGTTCGCAATTCGAAATTGCTCCCACAACCGTTGAACTAATCTAACGATGGTTCGGAGTCCAACACTTGGCTCGATTCTACTTTGCGAGTTCGCTTCTAAGCGTGCTAGAAGTAGTTCGCCAGTTCGCGAGATCGAGTGACCGAAGCGCAGTTCGGCACCACCGGCCGAACGCTCATGTCGCCGACCCCCACACGAGCAAAAGACTAGCTCAGGGACCTCGGCACGACGAACACAGTCACAAACGAAACAACTACACAAAGCTACAAGAAGCACGTGAGTTTGAGAAAGAAATATCATTAATAATTGGGACGCAGTACAAAGCGGCTCTTCCATACAACAAAGATTACAAGGCGTTGAAAAGCGAAAGTTACAATGCTGACTTATTACACTTAGGCTAAATACAAAGGCTCCCAAAAACAAGGTCTTCAGCGCTTCCGTGGCACCGGGGCATTCTGCTTCAAAGACACTCAAGGGCGGCGACGTTTATCTCCAGAGCTCGACCCCAATCCGACGAATTGAGACGTGTCCTCGGCACCGCTCCTAGCAGCCGCTCCGATGGATGCTCCGCTCGACGAAATGGCCACAGCACTTTGCGCGTCCCCCGGACTAGGATTGCCGATGCACTGACGGGTCGCGAGCTCATAAAACGTGATGCCTCGATCGCTCTCTGCGCGAGTACACGAAGTGCTCCTGATGTTGATTGGCCCTGAGCGCGGTTTTAGGCGAGCAACCTCCGCCTCTAGCTCTGAGATCCGCTCCCTTAGAGAGTCGTCTTTTACGTCGACCTCGAAGCGAGGGGGTATTGCGGAGTCCGGCACACCAAAGCGACTGGCTATGAGACGGCGAAGATGAGTGACTTCGATGCTCTTGTCAACCGTAGCCCTCTTCAATGCGTCGACATCGGCCGTCAGCTCGTCCCGTTCAGTCGTCAGCTTGGCCACCTCGGCCGTCAGTCTCTCTCTCTCCGTCCGAAGCTCCGTCTCTACAGTTTGCAGGTGGCGGATCTCAGAAAGTAGATCGTCCCTTTCCGCCGTTATTTTTGACAGATTGTGGCGAATGCACTGGATCCGAAGCCCGTTGCTAAAGGCGCTCGACGAACCTTCTTCCTCTCCTAAGGGGGTCATCTCAACGATCCTGCTCTCCAGACGCCGGATCTCGATGTCCCGCCGACCTAGGATGAGTTGAAGATGGTTTCGCTCACTTTCAGCTCGGCGCAGTCCCAGCTCGACTTCGTAGAGCCTCTCCCGGTACCTCGCCAAGCATAGCCTCATCGCCCCTAAGCCAGCCTCGGCCCGAGCGTTGTCATCTGAGCGAGTGGGCTCGACGGCTTGAGTTACCACCGCAAGCTGAAAAGAAGTCGAGACAAACAACAAGTTTTTAAACGCACTGCCGAAGTCATACACTTCAAAAATTTTCAAACAAACTTCCATGAATTATCGAGAAAAGATACACACAGAGTCGAACCAAAAAAGTTTTTCATTCATAACCAAAAAGCGGTGGCCAGTCCGCGGTTAGGCATTACAAAAACAAAAAAGAAAAGAAAAAGAAGAGCAGAAGTAACGGAGTCAAGGCGCGACCTCTTTCCCGGGGCGACGAGAGGGGGTCGGGGTCGACGTCTCCGAAGGGGACACCACTGCCAGCGGGGTAACCGCGGAGTGCGGGACCTCGCCGGTGACTTTGACTTCAGTCTCGGCTTTGTCCTCCCCTTCTTCTCCTTCCCCCTCTGATTCAGGGTCGAAGCCCTCGACGTGGCCTGGGAACAGTCTCCATCCTGAGCAGTCCATGTCTAGGTACGTCTTCGTCACCCGGGCGATGGCTTCGGCATAAGCTTTGGCCATATTTTGGGCGAGGAAACCTTGCGCCTTCGCCAGGGTCGCGTCCTCTGCCACCTTCACCGCCGCCGCCTTGGCCTCTTCAGCTTCGGCCAATTGTTTGGCCGCCTCCTCTTTCTGGCGAAGAAGGTCGCCCTCCAGCTTCACCACCTCGCCCTCGAGGTACTCGACCCTCGCCGTCTTCCCTTCGTGCTCAACCCGAAGCTTGTCGAGCTCGTTCCCCATCCGGGCCTTCTCCTTCCGAGCCTGGTTGGACTCCTGCTTCAGCTCCTTCTCCAGAGCTGCCAACCTCTCGGTGAGGTGCCCAAAATGGACAATGATCTGCGACAAGGAAAGAAGAACTAAAAGAGTTAGAAAAAATTATAGCCAAAGAAATTCAACGACAGAAAAATCCAATTCTTACCGAGACGGCCGAGCAAGCAATCTCGATGACGTCGTCACCTTCTTGCCCGGCCTCCATGGCGGCGCGATCCTTCGGCGTCGCCAGATGCTTGACGGCCTGCATGCTCGCCAAGGAGTTGCCGAGGAATCCATCATGCTTCCGAACTTGCCAGTCCGGAATGTGGATCCTCCTGTGCTCCTCGGTCAGGAGCTCCTCGGCCGCCACGGACAACGGGAGGGTCGTCATCCCCAGGGCTGCGGCGATGGGGAACTCGCCGCCAGTATTTGAGGCCGAGGTGCCTACACCGGCAACGACCGGGCTACTGAGGGTCTCCAGTCTTTGGGGTCGGCAACTTGGTGGCCACCCTCTTGCGCTTCTTCGGCACCTTGCTGGCGAGGCCTGCTCTCAAAGCTAGCACCGCGTCGTAGTCCATCGCCTCTGCATTAAAGACAAGAGTTCATTAGCACAATACAACTCATGCAAAATGAAATATGAAAAACAAAGCATAAAAAAAGCTGCGTACTGGGATCTACGCGGCAGAGCCCTCCCTTGAACAAGACGTCCTCGGTCAGCTCCTTCCAGTCGTACTTCGGCCGATCGAGAAGTGTCCGGACTGCCTCTTCTTCTTCAGGACGAAGCTTGGGCAGCGCCCTCTTCGGCACCCCTTCCACCCAACCGGAGGGGATCGGCCAAGCCTCCGGACTCCGCACTATCAAGAACTTCTCACGCCAGTGCTTGATGGAGTCGGGGCATATGACGAGCCTGCCGCCATGCCTCGGAGCCAAATAGTATCGGTACTCCGACTTGTTCCCGTGGTGTAGCCGATAGATTGTCCGAAGCACGTTCAACTCTGGCTCGATCCCCGTGGCTTGGCAGTAAAGTACGAAGCCGTTTATCACTCTCCATGCATTCGGCATGAGTTGGATGGGGCTGACCCCGAACCAACTCAGCACAATAATAGTGAACGGATGGAGAGGTAGCCGAGCCCCGGCAATGAAGGCGTCGACCGGCCAGCAACACATGGTCACTGGCAGCGGCGAGTTGACCCTAACCCCGGGACCCGGCAACATGAGCTCGTACTCATCCGGGATCTGGAAACAGTCCCGAATCACTCCTAAGTCCTCTTCGCGAAGGATCGACACCGTCTCGTCTGCCTCTGTCGTCTCCCTCGCCGCATTCTCCTCGAAGGACCTCCCCCTCCCATGAACTATGCGCTCGGCATGCTCCTCCGGAAGCTCCCGAACCTTGTGGAGTCCTGTCAACTGCCCTGGCAATCTGCCGAACTCCCCCATACGCTTCGGCTCCTCCACGATCGAATCATTGCCAAACACCTTCTTGCCCTTGTCTGGCCGACTCGGAGTGTGGGCTTCGACGACTTCAAGGGAGGGCTCGGACCAAGAGGTCGATTCGGAGACAGAAGCAAGAGACATAGTTTATTTATAAACTAAGTATAAATTACCTTGAAGGATTAGCAGCCGGAAATTCCACCAGAAAACGAACTGCGATCACCGGAAACACTAGCTAAGCACAAAAGATCGTCTGAGCAAAAGAGAAGAGAAGTGAAAAATGAGAAGGGGGTGGGGTTATATAGAGCGAGGCGCGCAAAACGAGGCTAATGGGCCTGTACTACCGACCCATATACACAAAACGACAAAAGCGACCCAAACCGTCGCCTAGTTCACCATGCCAAGCCGTACATTGCATTAATTACTGTCCCATCTGGCAGAAGCTCAGAGGTCACAACATTAAATGGGCATCTCATCCGTCAGAGCAGTCAAAAGTTCAGAAGCCATCGCATTTAATGGCCGCCACGTCAACCAGGAGCACAGAAGACACCAACGCTGAGACAGAAAAAGACAAGTCAGGTACCTCGGCACCAGCTGCCGAGCGCTCTTGACACCGACCCTGTTACGGAGAAAAATTGGGGTTCGGCACCAGCTGCCGAGCGCTCTTGACACCGACCCTGTTACGGGGAAAAATTGGGGTTCGGCACCAGCTGCCGAGCGTCCTTGACACCGACCCTGTTACGGAGAAAAATTGGGGTTCGGCACCAGCTGCCGAGCGTTCTTGACACCGACCCTGTTACGGGGAAAAATTGGGGTTCGGCACCAGATGCCGAGCATTCTTGACACCGACCCTGTTATGGGGAAAAATTGGGGTTTGGCACCAGCTGCCGAGCGTTCTTGACACCGACCCTGTTACGGGAAAAAATTGGGGTTCGGCACCAGATGCCGAGCATTCTTGACACCGACCCTGTTACGGGAAAAATTGGGGTTCGGCACCAGCTGCCGAGCGCTCTTGACACCGACCCCGTTACGGGAAAAAATTGGGGTTCGGCACCAGCTGCCGAGCGCTCTTGACACCGACCCTGTTACGGAGAAAAATTGGGGTTCGGCACCAGCTGCTGAGCGCTCTTGACACCGACCCTGTTGCAGGGGAAAAATTGGGGTTCGGCGTCCGCAACCGAGCGCTCTTGGCACCGACCCAGTTACATGGAAAGAGCCACCTCGGACCCCGCCGAACTCTCTCTCCATACTCACAACTCAGCCGAGGTCCCTCTCTTCTTTGGAAGATGGAGCCGAACCATCTACGGGCCCCGGCACCAGCTGCCGAGCGCTCTTGACACCGACCCTATTGCAGGGGGAAAATTGGGGTTCGGCATCCGCAGCCGAGCGCTCTTGGCACCGACCCAGTTACATAGAAAGAGCCACCTCGGAACCCGCCGAACTCTCTCTCCACACTCACAACTCAGCCGAGGTCCCTCTCTTCTTCGGAAGATGGAGCCGAACCACCTACAGGCCCCGGCCTCCTCGGCAGCAAGCGCTGGAAGGGGTCGGAAGTGTGATACAAGCATGTAGGCCACACAACGAAGGAAAATGGCCAAGCCATCCGTCAAAAGATCGCGAAAAAGCAATTAAAAATTCGGGAGATTAAGGAAGAACTCCTGGAAAGCAATTGTAAGGTTGGGGAAGCATTTTCTAGTCCCCAAGCAAGCAATTATTGCCAAGAACGATCTTCTAAGACCCCTGAACGACGAATTGACACATCACAAAGGTGAACCAGAACACCACATGATCCGGAGTACTCAGGAACAACTTGAAGTACAACCAACTTGAAAAGTTACCACGCTCCCTCCTTCAAGATTCAAAGTTCCCCATATCGGACCCCGACGCAACTCCACTAGCCATTAAAACAGTAAAACTACTCCTCATAGGCTGACCAAGCTCAGTCTTCGGGAGTAGGGGGCCCGTGATATGGCTAAAAATGGGGTTTAATCGGAACTGTCCAAATCGAGCACGAATCTTGAAGCCCGGGGGTAAAACGGTAATTTCACCTACCAATGGGTCTGAGATGGGTACTGGATCTCTTCGTCGGAGATCCAATAACCCTCGAACGGATCCACCCCACTCGGGTGCGGGTTTCAACCAGTAAGAAAGCCCGATCCAGAGGGATAGAATTAGGGTTTCTGATTAGATCCTAATCAACGGTCCTGATTCACGCCTATCCTTCCACTGGGAATTAGGGATTACATTCCTAATATGTTTATAAGGAGTATATTCCTTATCAAATCACGGGGATTACATTCCTAATCTGCTCCCTAAGATGCCTATAAATACCCCCCATCCATCTCCATTAAGAGGTAATCAATCTTTCACCAGTTTTTGCGCTCTTTCATAATCTACCCTGATTACTGACTTGAGCGTCGGAGGGTGCGTCGCCGGGAACAACCCTGGTGTCTCGCACTTTTTGCAGGTATACAGCGGGATTCAGCGTCAAACTCCGGCGAAAAAGGTTCAGGTTTACTATTCAAGTTTTCCAAGAATCCACAAATACTATCTATTTGCCCCCACACCAGATTTAGCGGCAACAATATCCATGCACAACTTCATGTGGACTCAGGCTGGTGGTTCTATTATTCGATGTGTTGTAGGAAAATTCAGCGACAGTTAATTTTAAGTCTCACCTAAGTTTTCTCCCACAAGAGTATGCAAAAGATTTTTGAGCCTCCGATTGACAACCTCAGTCTGTCCATCAGTATGTGGTGGAAACCTGATGAGAATTTCAATTTCGTGTCCATCTTGTGTCATAGGGTTTTCAAAAAGAAACTCGTGAAATTCAAATCCCTATCGGACAATTGTTTTCGGCAACTCATGTAGCTTCACAATATTATCGAAGAAGGTTTGAGCTACATGAGATGCATCGAAAGTTTTCGAGTATGGGACGAAAACAATGAAATCATGCTTCTTTTGTGTTTTTGGTAAGCCTAACACAAAATCCACGCTGACATCTTCCCAAGGGCGACAGGGTACAAGTAAGGGAGTATACAAGCCTTGTTTTATTTTTGTTGTTTGGCGAGTTGATAAGTATGACACTTGTTAACAAGTCTCACAACGTCTCTTTTAAACTTAGGTTAGTAAAACCTATGTTTTACAACATCACTGGTCTTGCTATGCCCAAAGTGTCCAGCACGGCCACCAACGTGTAATTCCCAAATAAGATACTCTCGTAAGGACGTACTAGGAATGCACAGTTTGGAGGGATAGAATATGTAATCATCTTTCAGTAAATAGTCATCTGTCACTCGAGTGATGTCATCCTTCAAAAGGAGTAGATCTCGTGAAAATACGGACAGGAGGCATACTCATCCTTTAATCTCTCAAAATCAATAACTCCAGTGAGCACTATGGATAAGATCGTGTGATAACGACTTAGCGCATCCGCAGCCTTATTATCAACCTTTTTCTTATGCCTAATGATATACGAATATTCTTGTAGGAATTCTACCCATCGAGCATGTCTCGAATTCAGCTTCTATTGAGAATTGAGGAATCGTAAAGCTTCATGGTCTGAGACGATGACAAATTCTTGCGGCAGGAGGTAATGTCGCTAATTACGAAGTGACTGAATTACTGCATAGAATTTATTGTCATATGTGGAGTAATTTTATTTTGCCTCATCCAACTTTTTGCTGAAATAGGCAATAGGGTGACTCTCCTGACTAAAGATTTCCACCTATACCAATACTAGAGGCATCACACGTTATTTCGAAGAGTTTAGTGAAATCAGGTAGGTAGCCTCATGACAGGTGTCTGAGTCATTCTTTTCTTGATCTCTTCGAAGGTTTCCGTGGCTGCTTTTGACCAGACGAACACACCTTTCTTCAAACAGTCAGTTATCAGAGGCATGATTGTGCTAAATCCTTGCACAAACCTAAGGGTGACATTCAGGTCGACCGGGTCGGGTTTGGTCGAACCCGCGTGGGTCAAACCCAACTAAGGGCGGGTTCGGGTCGGGTCGCAAACTTAACCGGGCTGGGCCGGGCCGGGTTCGACTTAGAAAATGTCGACTCGCTAACCCTTCAGGGTCGAACCCGTATCGGGTCATGGGTTGGCCCAATTGAGTGATTTTGGATTATTAAAAAATAATTTGACTCAAATAATAATAATAATAATAATAATAATATATATAATAATATATATAATAATAATAATATATATTATTATTATTATTATTATTATTATATATATATTATTATATATTATTATTATTATATATATTATTATATATATATATATATATATATATATATATATATATATATATATATATATATATATATGACAAACCTTCTGTTGTGCACTGGGTTGGCCCAATTGAGTGATTTTGGATTATTAAAAAATAAATAATAATAATAATAATAATAATAATAATAATAATAATAATATATATATATATATATATATATATATATATATATATATATATATATATATATATATATATATATATATATATATATATATATATATATATATATATAATAATATATATATATATATATATATATATATATATATATATATATATATATATATGTATATATATATATATATATATATATATATATATATTATTATATATATATATATATATATATATATATATATATATATATATATATATATATATATATATATATATATATATATATATATGACAAACCTTCTGTTGTGCACTAGGCCTCCGTGTGCACTCGGCCTTCCCGCCTTCGTATTGACGATCCGAACCGTTCACATTGATCTACACATCTAAATTAGTTAAAATATGAAAAATCAAATCATTTGAAATTCATTTGCCCATCCATTGAAATATTACAAAATTGTATGGCTGAAATTTGTTATTTTTTTATAGTCACGTGATGGATGGGCAAATGAATTTCAAATGATTTGATTTTACATATTTAGACGAATTTAGATGTGTAGATCAATGTGAACGGTTCGGATCGTCAATACGAAGGCGAGAAGGCCGAGTGCATACGGCGGCCTAGTGCACAACGGAAGGGGATTCATATATATATATATATATATATATATATGGAGCCCTTTGGTTGAGTACTAATTTGGTGAGAACTCACGGAGTAGACCCCCCATGAAAAATTCGAACAACCATCTTGCTCTGCACACCTTAGATAACATAACATAAAGAAATCAAGTAATTTGAAGTTCATTTGCCCATGATTTACATCATCGCAAAATTGTATGGCTGAAAATTCTACTCCATCTGATGGATGGGCAAATGAACTTCAAATTACTTGATTTCTTTATGTTAAGCTATCTAAGGTGTGTAGAACAAGATAGTCGGTTCGAATTTTTTATGAGGTGCTACTCCGTGAGTTCTCACAGAGTTCTCACAAAAATTAGTTCTCAACCGAAAGGAGGCTCCCTATATATATATATATATATATATATATATATATATATATATATATATATATATATATATATATATATATATATATATATATATATATATATATATATATATATATAACAGGATACAAAGAAAAGCTATCAAGTGGCTCTCTTTCAATAGTAGGAAAATCAATGGTCCAGATCTAAGCCCCCAAAAGATATTTTCCCCCAAAAGTCAAATTCAAATCCCCCCCCCCCAAACAACTCCTTTATTTATATTATTATTTATCTCTCTCTCTCTCTCACTCTCTCTCTCTTTTATTCAGATCAGTTTGTTCCCTTTATTCCCCAAACCAGAGAGCACCAATTTCCCCCTCTCTCTCTCTCTCTCTCTCTCTCTCTCTCTCTCTCTCTCCCCCCAGGATTTTTAAGCCGCTAACTCGAAATTCCTAAAACCATTTTCTTAAACCTTCACTTCTATTATATTGGTGAAGCCTCCATCGTCCTCTCAAGTGCAAAGCAAATCCAAATCTAAATCCAGTGTCAAACCCCAATCAAGAGTTTGTTGCCGATATTTGATCCGCTGCAGATTCCGTATCGGTGACTCCCCTCCACCAAATCGAGCGCGAATATCAAGCGACTCCGTATCGGCGACTCGCCTCCACTGAATTGAGAGCCTTTACATGCGATGCGGCGACTCTAATTTTATCTCATTAACCGAATTTTCATTGTAATTTTTAATTTTGTGTGCAGGGGATTACACAGTTTTTTTGCTAACTCCAATTTTGTGTGTGTGCATGGGATCTAAGTTCAGAGAGGTATGATTATTTTATTTTTGAGTTTAAAAAAATTTAATTTGGTAAATTATTTGATGAGTTTTTTTATTGGTTTTGATTTAAGGTGTACGCAAGTCAGAGACGAATTATTTGGTGGCCTCAATTTGGGCTTCCAAACCATAGCAGTACAGGTAAGATGATCAACAACCTGAAATAACTTGAAAAATATGTAACATTAATTTCTTTACTATAAGAGAATATACTATCGTGAAGTGTTCCCTTCACAAGTTATTAGAAACCATGGATAACATAACATATAAGAACTTTTAGTGTATGTTTGGATATATAGGATTGGCATGACTGGAGTTTACCAGTGAAGGGTGCAAACTCTTCACTCAAGAAATACAGCTAAAGTAAAATTGTTATTGATTCATTTTGATTTTTTTTTTATAAAGGTGCATTAGGGAGACAAAGTGGAGATAAAAGAAATGATTAGCTTGAATTAGAGTTTTGAGAACTTCATGTATTACAATTTGTATGAAATAATAATAAGAGGTATTTCAATTGCAAACTGAGCCTCAGACAAACAAATATTTAGATTATTAGTATTGTAGATACCTTCACACCTGTACTTGGGTTATGTATTTAGACATGCTCATAGTGGTTATAGGATTAGAATAAGCTCTATAAAACCTATATAATCATGTCCTTGCACAACTATTACAAGCATCTAAAAGTGATGCTGAAGTTAAAAAAACTCTATGCAGTGTTTCTAACAAACTATATGCATTTCAGGTAAGTTCAAGCCAATGATCAAGAAGGCGATGATTGAGCTTAAAGGTAGATATGTTGCTTTTTCATATAATATGTTTCCTACTTCAGTTAATTTGCTGGACCTCTAAAACTATTTTATATAAACAAACCAGGTGACCGTTCCGAAGACGTGTCGTAGGCACGTGTCAACGAGCAAACCTAGTATATATATATGATATGAGTCAAAGAGTGAAAGTGTGACAGAAAATTGTATATATTATTCATTTGAACTTCTATGTTTTTTTACAATTTTTTTACGTACAATTTGCAAGATATTGTTGGCCTTCAATTTGTTGTTGTTGTTGTTCGTCTTCAGGCGAGTTGCTTCCGTGAATCCTATATTCAGCCTTCATCCAATCTTCAATGCACACGAGTATCTCCAATGATTGAGGCTTCAAGCGTTTCTTGTAATCTGTTAGAAGCCTGCCACTTGCAGAAAATGCACTTTCTGAAGCAACCATAGAGATATAAGGAGTTAGTAGATCTTTAGCCATATGTTTAAGAATATTATAAAGATGATCATATTCTTTCCACCATTGTAGCATATCAATCTTTGCATTAAAACTCTCACTATCTTGTTGATTATACCAATTTAATTCATTTGGTTGATTAGTCATAGGTTAATCTGATTTAATTTGAGCAGGTAAATTAAAAGTGGCATCATCTGATTTACTCTTACCCTTACTTCTAGAAGTAGAAGAAGATGAAATAATTATACGAGTTGTACTACTAGATGCAAAAGTTCTATCATAATAATCATATAAGTTATTCAATGTCGATTCAAAGCTAGCTAAAAATTTATCGCAATCAATTTCAAATTTATCTCCAAGTAAAGTAAAAAATATTTCTAACAACCCGTGGAATGCATCTTAAATACATTTTCTAATGTTATGCACAAATGGTTCAGCTATTTTCAATACATCTTGAACACATAAATTTAAAATATGACATCCACATCTAACATGAAATTTTTTTAAACATGAAGGAGCTAATTGTGTTTTTAATGTACTAATCAAATCATTGTTGTTAGATACATTATCAAAACTAATACAAATTTTTTTTATCACGAATATGAAAAATATCACAAACTTCTAAAATACAATGTGCAATTACTAAACCACTATGGGGATACGGCAACGCTAGGCAGTCAAAATCGGCGATTAACGGTGATTAATTGCCGATTAATCGTTAATCGGAAATCCCCCGATTAGTTTTAAACCGATATTTGCGAAATGTGTTTCCAGCGGTAATATCGGTATTATCAGCCGATATTTTGACTAATCGGTCGATATTCCGAAATTCCGAAATTCCGATTAATCATTTTGTTTTGAAGTTGGGTTTTATTTATCCTTAACCTGACCTGTTCGAACTCAGACCCATAACTCCCCATCCACTTCAACTAATCTGCTATCTCCCCTTCCACTTCAACCCCAATCCAACATTCCAACCTAATTTCCAAAACCCCCTTTCAGCTGCACCTCTCTCTCCAAATCGATCGACCCTCGACAGTGCCTCTCTCTCTTCTCTCTCCTCCAAATCGTCGACAGTTCTCTCTCCTCCAAACCGTCGACATCGCCTTTCTCTCTTCTCTCTCCTTCAAATCGATCAACTCTCGGCAGCAGCAGCTCCTTTCTCTCTCTCTCTCCTCCAATTCGGCAGCGGCAGCTCCTTTCTCTCTCTCTCACCTCCAATTTGGCAGGAGGCAGCTACTCTCTCTCCTCCAGTTCAACATCAGCGGCAGGCAACTCATCACAGTAAGTTACTAAGTATCAAGTAACTTCTGCATTTTTTTATTTTAATTTTTTTCAACATGACAACAACTGTGGCAGTAAGTATCAAGTAAGGACTAGGGAGGAGGGAGTAGGGACATGTATTTACTATTTAGTTCTTATTCTTGTTTATATTTTTTTATTTAGTAAGTTACTGTAAGTATTAAGGAAGTTAGTAAGTTAGTTTTTTTTTGTTTTTGTAAGTTAGTAAGTTAAGTCGGTAAGTTTCTATTGAAAAATTTGTGCATTTTGCTGAATTTTGATGACTTACATTCACTGTTACTTATGATGGTTGCTTATGTGTTGCTTATGTGTTGCTTATGATGATTCATGCTTGCTTACTTGCTTATGTGTTGCTGAATTATGATGACATACATTACATTTTACTGAATTTACTACTAAATGTAGGGACTAACTCATTATTTTTATTCAAGTAGTATAGCTATTTGAAGAATAGTGAGTTCTATTGGTCCAATTGAAGGAGATGCTTTTACCCAATCGTCTGATGCTGCAACTTCTACATGGAAACCTCCCTCCAAAGATCCTGCTTGGAAATATACAGGTTTACAATGCCCCCTGAATTGCATAAAGATTGTTTGCAAATTATGTCAAAATAAGTTTTTAGGAGGGATCACCCGAGCCAAGGAACATCTTCAAATGTAATTTTTAGTTCATGACAATAGGAAGAGCTTTTCATTTTCCATTTGTATTTTTATTACTATGTCTTTGAAATCACTTGAACTGAATTTGCTTACTTCAAACTTGTAGTGCACTCTGCAGTCATTTTATGTTTACTTCAAACTTATGTCTTTGAAATCACTTGAACAGAAGTGAAGTAAATGTTAGTCGGTCTTTTGTTTATCAGGTATATGTTGGGGTCCTGGGGATATTTAAATGAGTTTTGCATCTAAATATCAAGTATATGTTGGGATCTTTTGATCATCAAGTATAAACAGTTTTATGCATTTTGATTAAGTGAGTTTTGCATCTATTGGGTATCTTTTGCAAGTATATGTTGGGTATCTTTTGCACTCTGCAGTCATTTTATGAGTTTTGTATATGTTGGGTATGTTTTGATTACGATAATACATTCTATTTACTTGCATCTTTGTCTTTGGATGTTTCAGAGTTCTAGTATTACTGCAAACATGATTCTGAACTTCTACAGGACAATATCATTTAGGTCCTTTGTCTTAAACTTGCCTTACGTTTTATGATGGATTACACAGCATTTATTGATTGGCACCTACACTTTTGTTTCAGGCTGAACCTATTTTAAAAGAAATGTGGACAATTGGATGAAGGAGCCTGAACTTTGCAGGCTTATATGCAATATGAAACAAAATAATTGAAGTGTATCTTGAATGTAAGAGTCGAAAAGAAGATGTAGTACAGTAGTAGTGCCATCCTCACCATATAAGGTACATTTTGCTAATTTTTGACTCATATATCATATTTCGTAATAATTAAGTTATACAACACATTGTAGTTTTACCAAAATAATAACATATACCTCCAAAAACTATATTGTATTTTTACAAAAAATCACATTGCAGTCATTGCAAATCTTCCCACTATCAAATATTGGTTTGTGACCACTGCAAATCTTCTCATTCCAATTTTTTTTCAATTACCTGCATTAAGGAAAAATATACATTTTATTAACAAAGTCAAATAGCTACTAAATACACGATAATTTAAATTTAAGATCTTCTTGATCATATATACTTCAGAGATAATAAATTGTTTTTTCCACACACACACATACACACACACACACACACGATTTTTCCGATTTTATCCCCGATTTTTTCCTGATTACCCGATTAATCACTAATCGCTCCTAGACCGATTAGTTCCAAAAACCGATTTTAACTGCCTAGCGGCAAAGCCGCAAGTGATATGATCCTCTTTTGAATCATCCAATCACTACCGATCCATTGACAAGTTATACCCATCATTGGAATATCGTTACAACATTTTCAAAAATCGGAAGTTAACTATACTCTACAAGTTAAACTATACAAAAGTGCAATTAAGCCGTCTCTCATTTCTTTGTAAAGTTTAAAACAATCGGATTTGAGTGTGTTTCCAGCAATTCTTCTAAAATGTGGATTTAGTGCATTTTGGTTGAATGTCTCTACATTCCTACTCTCGGAATAGAAAAAATGTAACTCCTCCTTAATAACCAATCGGGCCATTTTCCTCGAACATTTTCAGGATCATATGGGTGGTAATCTACATGTCCGGTCCTAGGGTGAATTTTTTGTTGGCCAAGTTGGTCTTATAATCGATCCTTGTATACATTTTGAATGTGTCGTTTAATTGTACTCGTTCTCTCACCTTTTCTCCATTTGTAACTCTTAGAATAGGTTTTACAAATTTTATGTCCTACACCCGGATTATCCTCTTCGGGGATATAGTCATAATATTTGTGTCAATCACTAGTTTTTTCCCTAATTTTTCTACTACTATTGGGTTCGGTTTATAGTATTTGTGTGTCAACATTATGCATTTATTCTTCTATGTTGTGTGGAGGGATATCGTGAGTTCATACTATAGGATTCATAAATTTGGGCTCTATTTGTGGGACTGTTGGAGGCCGATGTAAAGAACCTATGGAATCTTGTCCACTTTGGCTACAACCGCTACCTTGTGATCTAGATATGGCAATAGTATATGTGAAAATAGTGAATGTGAAAAATCTAACAATTTATAGTCTTCTAATAGTGTATGATAAAAACAATCTAGGAGAAATATATTTAAAAAAAATCTTTAAAACGATAGGAGGGTTGAGAGAGAGAGATGCGAAAAACCAACAAACAATTCGTAAAAAAAAATAGAACTACAACAAAAATAAAGAGTTGAGAAGGTTATGAATTTTGATACCGTACTCCGAGAATAATCGTATATATAAATGAAAGAGAAAATAATAGTACAAGTAGACGTAGTCGACTGAGAAGTGTAGTAGACGTAGTCGTAGTTCGGTAGTTGTAGAAAATAGAGAAAGAGCTTCTTCGTTGAGGGAGTTTACAGTCGAGAGCGTTGTTGAATCACCACGAATTCTATACGATCGAAATTGTAAACTTTTTGTTGCTTGCATCTTTGATGAATGAAATTGATTGAATTGAGTAGTAGTAGAGAAAGTAAGAGAGTAAGGTGTGAAAAAAAATTCATTGAATTTAGGGGGTTTTTTAGGCAAAAACCCCACAAAAAAGGCCAAAAAAATAGCCACTGGCTACAGCCAACAGTCGGGTCGATTGTTCAACCCGCGGGTCGACTGTTGACCCGTTCGGGTCCAACTGGTCGAAAATTGGGGGTTCGAGGGCGGGTCGCGAGTGGGTTTAACCAAGTCAACGGGTCAATAGGCAGGGTTCAATGGGTTGAAACCCACTTTTCTTCAAACCAGATCGACCCGGTTAGGTTTTCTAGTTCGACCCGAACCTGAACTGGGTCTAGCACATGCCGAGTTGAAGTAGCAGGTCGTGGGTTGATCCGACCCAATTGTCATCCCTACACAAACCGATGATAAAAAGTGGCAAGATCATGAAAACTCAACACATCACGTATGTTGCGGGGCTCAGCCCTTATCTTTTGTGGATCAGCAGATACTCCTCTGGCGAAGACAATAAATTCCAGAAAGATAGTCTGATCAGAAAGGAAGGTACATTTAGTAGGATTAGCATAAAGTTGTTCCTCCCTCAAAACACCGCAGACCTGTCTTAAATGGTCAAGATGTTGCCCAATCGATCAGTTGTAAATGAGAATATCATCAAAGTACACTACAAGAAACTTGCCCATAAAAGGACGTAGTACTTGTGTCAAGATTCTCATAAACGTGCTCGGGCATTCGTCATTCGAAACAGTATGACCATCCATTCGTACAAGTCATCATTCGTCTTGAATGCGGTCTTCCATTCATCACCAGAATGAATACGTATAAGGTTATAGCCACTTTTAAGGTCAATCTTGAAAAAGATTGTGGCACCAGACATCATGTCCAACATGTCATCCAAACGGGGAATGGGAAAACGGTATTTTACCGTGATTTTATTTATGGATCTGTCCACACACATACGTCAGGTTCCATCTTTCTTTGGCATCAACAGAGCAGGGACCGCGCTAAAACTTAAGCTTTTTCAAATGAAGTCCTTTGCCAATAACTCGTCAACTTACCTTTTCAACTCAGCAAGTTCCGTCGGATTCATCTGATAGTGTAGCAAGTTAGGAAAACTCGCTCTCGGAACCAGATCAATACCATGTTGGATGTCACGCAAGGGGTAACTGGTTAGGAAGGTCAGCAGGAAACACATATGTAAATTCCTGAATGACAAGAGTGACTTGAGGAGGGATGGGTGACTTAGGCTCTTTAGGGGCTTCCCTCGCCGTGAGTAGGAGAACGGTTGTCTCTTTGTCAATTTCTTCCATGAGTTCATTTTCACCGATATAAGCCAATTCCTTGCCCTTTCTCGGGGAGTTGATGTTGTCACAGACGGACTAGTTTGTGGTTTCACGGGTATAAGCTTTATCTTTACTCCGTCTTGGTGGAACACAAATTGGTTGGATTGACCATATATTGTCCAATCAAGGTCATATAACCAAGGTCTCCCTAAAATTACTTGACTCACATCCATTTTGAGTACATCACACCAAATTTGTTCCTTGTAGGCTTTGAAATCTACAGGGACCAAACAACACTGTGGTACTTGGAGGGCTGTCGCATAATCCAAGATACTTTGTATGGGTGTAGATGTGGTTCAGCTTTAAGCCCGGTCTTGGCTAGGACTGTGGAAGAGACAATGTTGATGTTGCTTCCACTGTCAACAATCACCTTACAGTTTTTGCCACCTACTATCGTGAAGGTGTGAAATATAGCAGTGTGCTTCCACTCATCTTCTTCTTTTGGTTGGCACAATGCACATTTGACTAGATTCAAAGGATGGGATTGGATCGACCGAATACAGTTGAGATACTGGTCATCCTCTTCTTCGTCTAAGTCATCACTTTCATTAGGTTCATGGGAAAAAAACTCATTGTCGAAATCATCAACAATGACAGCGGTACCTTCTACTATGTTGTTCCTACTGGGGCTGGGACGGTTGCCAGCAACATGGTCATATCCCATTCATTTATAGCACTTAGTGAGAGGATCAATCTTAGAGTAGTCTCTTTCAGTGTTCTTACCCTTGTTGTCATTTCCAGGTGGATAAGGATTTGAAGTAGGCTCACTTGAATAAGACTTGTTGGGGTACTGAGAAGATGAGAACTTAGATCTGGAGGGGTCAGTGGAAGTCATTCTAGAGGAATGATCTCTTGAATCGCTAGACTTGTGGTGGGAATTTGCTTTAAAGGAATCAACATCGAGGACAGGGCATAAGCCGCTGCCAAAGAGTCCACATTTCTATGGATTAGCTCGTTCCTTAGATTGGCTCCTAGTCCAGCTCTGAACCTGGAGAGGGTTTGTTTTTCGCTCTCTTTACCTAAAACATTGCACCAAATGAGGAAGTCGTTGAACTTATCCACATACTCTTGGGTGGATTTGGTTCCTTGATAGAGTTGGTTTTATGAATCTAGCAATCGGGTGTGGAACGACAAGGACACATATCTCTCAGTAAGCTTCTCTTTTATGGTCTCCCAAGTGGTTATGGGTACCAGGCCTCGGCCTCTACTAGCATATTCAAGATTGGTCCAGTGTTGTTGAGTTTTACTAGTCAATTTTATCGTAGCAAATTTGAACTTCAGTGTTTCGCTCATGTCAAACCACACAAAGTAGTGGTCCATGACACGGATCCAATTGAGATAAGCTGGGGATTCCATATGGCCTTCAAAGTGGAAAACATCAGGCTTAATGTCTTCTTGTATTATTCATCAGGGTCATGATCTTGACGTCGGTCGTCACGATCATTTCCTTGAGGGATCTGACGATGAAGCTCAGGGACAATATTTTGATTCAATTCCACTTGCTTAAGACTTTGATTAATATTAGCGAGAGTAGTGAAAATATTAGTGTTGTCCATTTCAGTTCGAAGAGGGGCTCACAGATTTCTAGGATTCCTGATTGGGTAGTTTGGGAGAGACAAGAAATGCTCTTTCAAATTCGTAATGGTGCTAGGAAGACACATTCACCAAAAAGCGGAAAACTAGGGGCCATGGGGACGTGTGCTTGCTGAAATTTGGGAAAACATGCCTTAAATGCACCTAAAATGGTGTATTTTCAAATCTGAAATAATCAAAAAATGACCCTAAAATGATCCTAAATGAATGCAAAAATTATGGCTAAATGATGCAATAACTATGATTTTAAATTCGCTCTGATACCAAAATAATGTAAACTTAGCTCTAGATAGAGAATTTCCAAGAATATTAAAAGATTAAGTTTATCAACATGTAGTGCCGATTAAGTTAGAAATTAAAACTAGTGATTAGTTTGATGAATTTTCAAGAAATGAACTAAGATAGCAACTCTAATTAAATATTGATATGGCTAAAAATGGGGTTAAATCGGAGCCGTCCAGATTGGGCACGAATCTTGATGCTCGGGGGTAAAATGGTAATTTCACATTCAAGTGGATCCAAGGCGGGTACTGGATCTTCTCCTCACAGATCCAACAACCCGCGAACGGATCCACACCTGTTGGGTTCGGGTCCCGACCCAAGGCGAACCCAAATCAACAAGGGGCAAATCAGGACCCCTGATTTAGCCAAATCAACAGCCCTGATTTGCTCCCACCGGGAATCATGGGCTAATTTCCCAAAACAGAATGGGAGGATTTTGCTCCTTGCTGTTAAGCAGGAAATCAGGCCCCTAACCGTTCCAAAGGCGACTATAAATATCACCCTTCTACCACCATGACCAGGTTAATCACTTCTTCACCACTTAAGCTCTTTCTTAATATTTTTTCTGATTACTGATAAGAGCGTCGGAGGGTGCGTCGCCGGAATCAACCCCGGTGTCTCGCACTTCCTTGCAGGTCGCGACGGGAGCAAGAAGGCTGAGTCAACTGTTCAGGTTTTTCTCGGACTTACAAATTCTATCTGTTTACCCCCACACCGAAATCAGCGGTAACAGATTGGCGCCGTCTGTGGGAATAACCACACGAACAGCCTCAGCCCATTCTCCGTCGTCCTCTGCAGTCATGCCGCCAAAGAAGATCAGATCTAGAGGGTCGAACCGTGTGGGCAACCTCACCGACCCGGCGAATGAAGTCCCAGTCAATCCTATTCCTCAGTCCGACCTCCCTCCGCCGACCCAGCAGGTCCCACCTCCTCCTCCCAAGCAGCAGCCCAACAATGGTCCGTCCGGTCATAACGGTCGGAAGGAGAAGCAGCCCCTCAATCCGGGCCATGTCTCGGTCCATAATGGGTCCTCGGACTCGATGGCTTCTCATCATCCCGACCTCCGCATCACACTTCTGAACCACCAGAAGGACGACGACCTCCGAACCCATCTCGACGAGAGGCGGGCCCGAGAGGGAGCCTCCCGCCAGCGTCAAGGTGAACGGTCCCCATGTCGCCGGGATGGCAGAAGGTCTCCGGACCGCAGAGGCCGAGCGGCGTCCCTCGAGCGCCGAAGGAGGAGGTCCCGTTCCCCCGGGGGTCGGCGCCATCCGAGGGACCGAGATGTACCTATTAGTCGAGCCGAATTCCTCCAGTTTCAGGAGACCGTTCTGCAGGCTCTCAATCTTCGGCAGAACGTCCAGAATGCTCAGAGGGCTCCGACGCCCCCCAGGGATCCCAGTCCTCGGTGCCGAACCCGGAGCCCTTCCCCGGCTCCCAGCCGCCAGCAGCGGGAACAAAGCCCTCGCCGGTCCCAGGACTACCGGCACCGCAGTCCACGCTCCCCTTCCTATGAAGAGGAGTCCGGGGGGTCATACGATCACCAGCGGAGGGACGACGCCCTCATCCGCCGTCTCCATGAGGTGGAAAGGCGTATCGGCCGCATGGACAGGGAGGAAGAGTCCCGAGCAGGAACCTTCCGTCCCAGTCGACCCCCCTTCTCACGGTCGATCATGGAGGCCCACATACCGAGGAGTTTCAAACCGCCACAGTTTGAAACATACTCAGGGGAATCCGACCCGGTCGATCACGTCGAAAGCTTCAAGACCCTGATGCTGATCCATCAAGCTTCCGACGCGGTGCTCTGCAGGACCTTCCCTGCCACCCTTAGGGGGTCGGCTCGGGAATGGTATTCCAGGCTCGCCCCCTCATCCATCTTCTCATTCGAGTAGTTCGAGACGCTGTTCATAACTCACTTCGTGAGTAGCCGGCGAGCCGAGAAGACAAGTCTTTCCCTACTTAACCTGCGGCAGGAGAGGGAAGAGAAGTTGCGGGACTATGTGAAAAGGTTCACCGCAAAGGTCAGGTCTATCGCCTCCTTGGACCAGTCCGTGGCCACCGTGGCGTTCCAGTCGAACGTCCTCAACTCCAACCTCCGATCGTCCCTAGCCAAGAAACCGCCGCATGACTTCGCCGACCTCCTCCTGAGGTGCGAGAAGTACATCCGAGCCGAGGAGGCTGAAGCCCTTCCGAGCTTCGAAGGGCCCTCCGCGGGTTCGAAGAGGAAGGCGACGGGGGAAGAAGGGTCCAAGAAAGCTCAAAAGGACATTGGCGGCCAGCGCCGCCCTCCCCCCAGGTTCGAAAAGTTCACTCCCCTTACCACTAATGTCTCTACTATCCTAATGGAGGTGGAGAAGGAGGGAGTCATCCCTCCAGCGCCGAGGATGCACACCCCGGCGAAGAGGAGGAACAAAGATAAGTGGTGCCGTTACCACCGAGACCACGGGCACGACACAAATGACTACCGGGCTTTGAGAGATGAGATTGAAGCCCTCATTCGGAGGGGGCAGTTGGCCAAGTTCGTGAAGGCTAACGATCAGACAGATCGCAACTCCCCTCCGCCTCGGGGGGCTAACAAGCGCTCCGAGCAGCGCGAAGAGACACCCGAGTTCGAGGAGGAACGGGTTCTACACTTGATCCACGGAGGCCCCATGGGGGGCTCCTCTAATTCCTCCCGGAAGGCCTTCGTCCGAGAGGTCAACTCGGTCCATAGTGCCCCTCCCCCGAAAGGTCTCGGCGTCCCTGTGTCTTTCTCCGATGCCGACCTCGAAGGGGTCCGAACCCCACACTGCGACGCCCTCGTCATCGACCTCCGCATGGCCAACTTCAAGGTGCAGAGGATTTTGGTGGACAACGGGAGTTCGGTCAATATCCTTTTCCTCTCGACCTTCCGAGGCCTGCAGCTGTCCCGGGACCGTCTCAAGCCGGCCGGTTACACTCTCCACGGGTTCACGGGGGTCCCGGTAACCGTCGAGGGGGTGATAACCCTAGACGTTACTACGGGAAGCACCCCTACTACCCGGACCGAGCCGATGGACTTCATGGTCGTCGACGTCCCGGCGGCATATAATGTCATCCTAGGCCGCCCCGGCCTAGCCGCCCTGGAGGCTGTCCCCTCGGCATACCATTTGAAAATGAAGTTCCCCACTCGGTCGGGAGTAGGGGAAGTCAGAGGAAGCCAGGAAACAGCCCGGAAGTGCTACATGACTTCCACCGGGGGACCAGTGCTCTCGCTCGAGACGCTGGAAATCCCCGAGCCGAAGGCCCGCCAGACGTCCGAGCCGGCGGACGAATTGGAAGAAGTGCTCTTCTCGGACGAGGATCCGAGCCGGAAATTTCTCATCAGCAAATCCTTGCCGACCGCACTGTGTTCGGACCTGATTAAATGCATCCGGGACAACCGTGACCTGTTTGCATGGTCAGCCGCGGACATGCCCGACATTTCCGAGGAGCTCCTCGTCCATCGCTTAAGTGTCGAACCGGGGTGCAAAACGGTCCAGCAGAAGAGGCGAAAGTTCGCTCCCGAGCGACAGCAGGCCATCAAGGAGGAGGTTGATAAACTTCTAAAGGCCAAGTTCATACAGGAGGTAAATTATCCCGAGTGGCTGTCGAACGTTGTAATGGTCAAGAAGTCCAATGGTTCGTGGAGGATATGCATTGACTTCACCGACCTGAACAAGGCGTGTCCGAAGGATCCCTTCCCGCTCCCGAACATCGACACCCTTATCGACGCCACCTCGGGCCATGAGCTCCTCAGCTTCATGGATGCCTTCTCGGGGTACAATCAAATCCGAATGTTCCCTCCGGACATTCCGAAGACTTCCTTCGTTACCGACCAAGGCCTCTACTGCTACCGGGTAATGCCGTTCGGCCTGAAGAATGCGGGCGCCACCTACCAGCGCCTCGTCAACAAGGTCTTCCAGAGCCAGATCGGCCGAAACATGGAGGTGTACGTTGACGACATGCTCGTCAAGAGCATCCGCGGCACCGAACATGTAGCCGACCTCCAGGAGGCCTTCGGCGTGTTGAGGAAGCACAGCATGCGGCTGAACCCGAACAAGTGTGCGTTCGGGGTCTCCTCGGGAAAATTCCTCGGCTTCATGGTAAGCCAGCGAGGAATCGAAGCTAATCCCGAAAAGGTTAAGGCCATATTAGACATGGCTCCGCCTCGAAACGTCAAGGAGGTGCAAAAGCTCACTGGCCGGCTCGCTGCTATCGGCCAGTTCCTTTCGAAGTCGGGGGAAAAGTGCCTTCCCTTCTTCAAAGCACTCAGGGGGGCCAAAGGTTTTGAATGGGGCCAACCACAACAGGAATCATTCGACCAGCTGAAGGCCTATTTGGTGAACCCCCCCTGCTCAGTAAACTGGTCCCGGGCGAGACTCTCTTCGTCTACTTGGCTGCCTCCGAGCAGACCTTAAGTGCTGTCTTAGTGAGAGAGGAGGACCGGGCCCAGAGGCCTATCTACTACGTGAGCAAGGTGCTCTGGGACACCGAGCTCCGCTATCCGAGGATAGAGAAGATAGCCTACGCTCTGGTCATGGCAGCGAGAAAACTTCGGCCATACTTTCAATCCCACTCGGTCGTTGTCCTCACCGACCAACCCCTCAAGCAGATCCTCCACAAGCCTGAGACCTCGGGCCGGCTGATGAAGTGGTCCATTGAACTAAGCCAGCATGACATCTCTTATCAGCCTCGGACGGCAATTAAGGCACAGGCTCTCGCCGACTTCATCGTAGAGTCCACTATCCCCGAGGTCGGCCATGTCCCGAATGGGCCTCCCATTTGGAAAGTTTTCGTGGACGGATCCTCTTGTAATGAAGGAAGCGGCGCCGGAATCATACTGAACGGCCCTGACAACTTCGTCCTCCAGTATGCCATCCACATGAACTTCAAAGCCTCGAACAACGAGGCGGAGTACGAAGCACTCATCGCCGGGCTCGGACTCGCCCGAAGTGCTGGAGCCCAACGCCTTCGGATTCACAGTGACTCCCAACTAGTCGTGAACCAGGTCTCGGGCGAATATGAGGCCCGAGACGAGCGAATGGCGAAGTACCTCGCCAGGGTCCGGGACCTCCTGAGCCGGTTCGAAGAGGCCACCATCGAACGAGTCCCTCGGGAAGAAAACTCACAGGCTGATGCCCTCTCCAAATTGGCTTCGTCCTCACTTCAAGGTCTCGAACAGACCGTGCTGATCGAAGTCCTCTCTAAGCCGAGCATCGAGGATGAGTCGCCCGCCTCGGCGGAGTCGTTGCCAGTCATGCTACAAGACGATTGGATGAAGCCATTGATAGAATTCTTAAGGGATGGAGTTCTGCCTTCGGATCCCAAAGAGGCTCGCCGAGTCAGGACCCGGGCCGAGCGGTTTGTCCTAATCGAGGGAATCCTGTACAAACGCTCTTTCTCTCAGATAGACGGCCGACCGTACTTAAGGTGCCTCTCTCCGGATCAAGCCGAATATGCCCTGCGAGAGCTCCACGAAGGCATCGGAGGGGCGCACTCGGGATTTAGGTCCTTGGTCCGAAAAGCTTTGAATTATGGGTATTTCTGGCCGACCCTCCTTCAAGACGCCGAGCGACACGTTCGGCAATGCAGTTCCTGTCAGAGACACTCTAACATCCGACGCCTCCCTCAGGCCAACCTCGCCTCCCTATCAAGTCCCATCCCCTTCACAATGTGGGGCATGGACTTACTAGGGCCCTTCCCTCCAGCTCCGGGTCAGCTCAGGTTCTTGGTCGTAGCCATCGACTACTTCTCGAAGTGGGTCGAGGCCGAGCCCCTCACCACTATAACCGAGAACAAAGTGGTACAGTTCTTCTGGAAGAGCATCATATACAGGTTTGGAGTCCCCCGGGTCCTCATAACGGACAACGGGACTCAGTTCACAGGCGCAGCGTTCCGAGCTCTATGCGACGACCTGGCCATTCAGCAGCGCTTCTCGTCCGTCTCCCATCCTCAGTCGAACGGACAGGCAGAAAATGCCAACCGGCAGATCCTCGCAGGCATCAAGAAAAGGTTGGACAAGTGTTCGAAAGGTTTGTGGGTGGACCAACTCCCTAATGTGTTGTGGAACTACCGCACAAGCAAGCGGACGCCCACCGGAGAGTCCCCTTTCAATCTTACTTATGGGGCCGAGGCCGTGATACCCCTCGAGGTCGGAATACCTTCCCCTCGGCTCACAGCCTACGACGAAGCACAGAATGCCAGGGACCTCAGAGGAAACTTGGACCTGATAGATGAACTGAGGGAAAGGGCATCGATTCGGCAGCAGAATTACCGAAGAAGGGTCGAGCTAGCGTACAACAAAAAGGTCCGACCCGCCGACCTTAAGCAAGGAGATTTGGTCTTGAGAAAGCTAGCCATATCCCTCTCCAGTCAGAAGAGCAAGCTAGCTCCGAACTGGGAAGGGCCGTACCGGATCACAAAAGTTGTTCGGCCAGGAACATATCGCCTTGAAGACCTGGAGAGCAGAGAGCTTCCGAGGACTTGGAATGCCGACCACCTCCTGAAATACCAAGAAAGCGCTCCGGCGCCGCTCTGAGTAACATGGAGTATCGAGCCATTCCAGTCCTCCGACTTGTAACCCATTTTTCACAAATTGTACTACGTAAAACGGTTCACCGTTAAATATCAATAAAGAAAGCTCTATTATGTTTGTGAATCCGCATGTTTTTCTCCCCTCTTATCACCTGCCTTTTATATTGTGATTTCAACCAATGGTTCGGAGTCCACGTTCGGCTCGGCTTCATTCCCTCGGTTCGTCTCCGGACGGACCAGAGGTAGACCGCCGTTCCGAACTGCTCCCGCAGCCGTTGAACTATACCGATGGTTCGGAGTCCAACACTCGGCTCGACTTTACCTCCTCGGCTCGTCTCCGGACGAATCAGGAGTAGATCGCCGTTCGGAATCGCTCCCACAACCGTTGTACTATACCGATGGTTCGGAGTCCAACACTCGGCTCGACTTTACCTCCTCGGCTCGTCTCCGGACGAATCAGGGGTAGATCGCCGTTCGGAATTGCTCCTGCAGCCGTTGAACTATACCGATGGTTCGGAGTCCAACACTCGGCTCGACTTTACTTCCTCGGCTCGTCTCCGAACGAAACAGGGGTAGATCGCCGTTCGGAATTGCTCCCACAACCGTTGAACTATACCGATGGTTCGGAGTCCAACACTCGGCTCGACTTTACTTCCTCGGCTCGTCTCCGGACGAAACAGGGGTAGATCGCCGTACGGAATTGCTCCCACAATCGTTGAACTATACCAAAGGTCCGAAACCCAACACTTGGCTCCCAATCCCCCCAGACTCACTTCGGGCACATAATCCGAACCCTCCTAACTACTAGCCGAAGCCCAAAGACCCACACCTTCGGTCGGCTACTAAGCAAGTGCCTTCCCGAGCTTGTAAACGGGGAAAACACGCTTTCCCCTCAACTTTCGTGCATGATCTCGATCAGACGGCTCAGATCTTGCCACCTGCGCTAAACGACAAGATAACGTTTTCTTGGGGACTGAGCCGCCTCGAGATTCGCACCTACGTTCGACGGCTCAGATCTCGCCACCTGCTCTAAACGACAAAATAGCACTTTCTTGGGTGCAGAGCTGCCTAGGAATTCGTACCGTACCGTGTCAGAGCCGCTAAAAGACAAAAATACCGTACTCATGGGGACCCGTTCGGTTAAACAAACACGCTCGGTTCAAAGATCTCGGCACGACCGACACAGTTATAAGTAAAGACAAATATGCAAAGCAATGAAAGGGAATTTTATTAATGGTCGGCGCATAATACAAAACATTCCATTACAAAGTGTTGGCAAACAAAACACACTATGCCCGACCTACTACACTTGACTCTCATATAGAAACATCCTCACTAGACTGTTCGTCCTCCTCGGCTGGCAGCTCCTCTGCGCCCCCCCGGAGCTTCGCCATCACAGCCTGCAAGTGCCGAATCTCCGAGAGCAAGTCATCCCGCTCGGCAATAATCTTCGACTGATTGTGCCGAATGCATTTGACCCGAAGAGTGTTGTTGAAATCTAGCCACCTAAATATATAGATAAACTAGACACAAATTATAAAACCTCGCAAGTGCACGAATCGAATCGTAGTAATAGCAAGGGTCGATCCCACAGAGATTGTAGACTTTAACTAACTAATCAATAGAAAATAATAAAAATCATAATGAGTTGTTTTAAAAGTCTAAAAGGAATAAAAAGATTAAAACTAAGAAGGAATTGTTGAATCACAAATATCTCTTGAATAGTTGGGTTGTTGATCTCCACCAATAGTTAGTAATGCCAATTTGCCTTCTGAATTTACTTCCAATTACTCATGTTGTTCACTTCAAGGGCATGGTATCTACTCCTTAAAGTATTGTTTCCCTAAGCCAAGAATTAGGCATGGTATCTACTCTAATTCGTTTCTTTCCATAAGTATCTAGCAGGGTATCTACTAAGTTATACTTAGAGAAAACATCAGAACAGTGGAAACGAACAAACACTTAAAGTTCTAGAAATTGGTATCAGATCTAGATCCTCTAAGTTGATTGAACCAAGAACCCCTAAAGATTCCTTTGTTACGAATTATGGGCACGAGATTCGGTCGTCTCAATATGCTTCATATAACAGATTTAGATAAATAATAACATAAACTTGATATTCCCACGTGCTGTATGTCAGTCGACTGGCTCTCACCTCAGTCGACTGCTCTCAGACTTCAAGATCCAAGTTTGATGATCATTAATCTATGTCAATTCAACCAGATTCAATCAATAAGTAATTAGAAGATCTCAGAAGAATATAGCACTACATAACTACGGTTTCGATCTACCCAACTATGAAATTAGTTCCACATAATAATAACTTTATTGCTTAACAAGTTTGAATACATGATCAACATAAAAAGAATAAAGAGAGAAGAAGAAATAAACTAATGGATTCCGGCAATATGGTCGACTGTCTGTCACACAGTCGACTGCCTTCTGGTTGCTGGATCTTCTCTCTCCCTCTTCGATGTTGATGGAGTGAAGCACGGTTTGGTGACTTGATGGTTGGGAACTCTCTGATTAAGTTGTGTCCACGAGATATATCTGATGATGCGATGGAGTCGTTCTCTTCTGATATTTATAGAGTACGGCTGAGAATTAGGGTTTCCACTTTTTCAGGAAGGTCCTTCTTTATTTGATTTGATGATTAATATCTTTCTCTTTTCTCCTTTCCTTCCTTATCTGTTTACCACGTCCACTTGGAAAATACCCTGTCTTTAGATTTGATTCGCTGCATAAAATCTTGATTCAAATAGATGTGAAATTAGATGCAGGTGAATCTTCGAATATCTGATCTGTGTACTCCGCCGCCTATCAGTCGACTGTCCGTGGGAGTAAGTCGACTGTGTCGAGATTTCAGTATTTTCACGATTCATCCGCCCAGTCGACTGATGTTTTGGGAACAGTCGACTTGGTCGAGCAGCTGTGTAAAACTTGATTTCCTCTGTCCAGTCGCCTGTTATCATGACCAGTCGACTGCCTCTTCAGTTTCCTGTGTATCATCCTGCATTTGCTTCGTTTTGCTGTTTATAGGCTGTTTCCTGCAGAGAAAGAGAAAAGAAGCATAAATACCACATATAGAGCTTTTAAATGTCTAATTATATTAAGATTATTGCTCTAAAAAGTGAATAATAATGTGTTCATCAAAGAGCGTTGCTGAATGCGGTTTGCGAGTCTTCATCCCCTCCTACGGGGCTCAGCTCGACGATCCTATTCTCCAAGCGTTGGATCTCGGCTTCCCGGAGATCGAGGACGGACGAAAGGTGGGCCCGCTCACCCTCAGCCCGGCGTAACTTCAGATCGGCGCTCCTAGGGCTCAGAACCACCGTCCCTGAAGTGGCCTCGGATTCGGAGTCATCATTCGAATGTTCGGAGTCCGAGCCATGGATCATCACCACGAGCTGAAAGGAAGGGAAAACGAATAACACAATTTCAATACACTGCCGATGTCTAACACTTGAAAGTTTTCCAAAAAGATTCACATTCAGACATAATAGTGTTACAGACAGCCGAACCGACCCCATAATCAGGTTTTTACAACAACCAACAAAAATGGAAAACGACATGATCAAGGCCTCTTCGGAAGGGGAATGCTTCGGTTTAGGGAAACGCGAGGACGACGAGGCCTGCCCTCCGAGCTCGACCCTAAACCAACGAAGCGCGATCCCCCTTCACTGTTGGTCCTAACAGCGACGCCGACCGAGGCACCGCTCGACGAGACAGCTGCGCTACTCTGAGCATCGGCCGGACTCCGCCTGGTCATAGGCGAGCGCGTCGCAAGTTCGTAAAACGTAATCCCCCTCTCGCTCTCCTCGCGAGTGCACGACGTGCTGCAAACATTAGCTCTCTCCGGCACGGGCTTGAGCGACGCGATCTCCTCCTCCAGTTCGATAATTCTATCCCTCAAGACGTCGTCCTTCGCCAACTTCTTCGGTCGAGGGGCCCTCAACGAGCCCGAGGCATTGGCACTATCAGCCGCAAGCCGTCGGTAATGGGTGACCTCAATCCCCCTATCTATTGTGATCCTTCTGAGCCTGTCGATTTCGGCTGATAGCCTCTTGCGCTCGGTTGACGCTTTCTCCAGTTCGGAAGTCAGCTTCTCTCCTTCCGCCGAACGTTCTTTCTCCGCTAACTCCAAGTATTGGACCTCAGCCAAGAGGTCGTCATTCTTCTGCTCGGCGGCGGCGAGCTCTCTACGGAGACTCTCGACTTCGCCTTCGGGACAAGGAGCTGGGGGGTGCTTCCGCAGTCGCCACAGCTCGCGACAATACCTCCGCAGAGCTGCCTTCGTCTCCTCCAGCCTGCCGAGCAGGAGAAATCGATTATACCGGCTCTGAAAGAGCCCGCCCTTTGTTTTTGCCAGCTCCTTCCGAAGGTATACAACCTCCGTGATCGGACCGAATCTCACCTGAAAAGCAGAGATAAATCCGAGGCCCAACACTTGAAGAAACTTACGCCAAATCAGACGCTAAATCCGAGACTCAACACTTGGACAAATTTTGGCCAAACAAAATATTTTTTCATTCAAGATTCAAAGAGAAAGTTCTCAATAGCGGTGGCCAGTCCGCAGTTAGGCTTACAAAAAGAGACAAGATACCAAAAGACAAAAAAGAAAAAAGACAACCGAGTCAGGGGTCGACCTTTTTGTCGTTCGGATCCGTCGACCCCCCGACCTTGTCCTCGCCATCGCCCCCGCCTCCGCCTTCGCTCCTACTCTCCTCCTCGGAGTTGTCCTCCTCTTCCTCCTCGGCCTCGGCCTTCCATGGGTCCTCGACGGGTTCCGTCTCCCCCTCAGGGTCGAGCAACCCCTCGGGGACACCCTCCTCCCCTTCCACGAGGTCGTAAAAGTTGTAGGAGGACGTGTCGAAGCCCGGGTTCTTGGCGGCTACATGTTGCAAGGCTCGACCATAGGCATCCATCATGTTTTGGAGCATGTGCTGTGCAGCCTCCTCCTGCACAGCCTTCTTCACCTTCTTCACCTTCCTAAGGTGTTTGGCCTTCATCTTCTCGGCCCTCTTCCGAGCCTCCTCCGCTTCCGACCGAGCCTTGGCCAGCTCCTCCTTCAGCTCGGCTGTCTCCTTCACCGACGCCTCGAGCTTGGCCGTCGTATCCTTCAGCTCGGCCGCCTCCTTCTCCGAGGCCTCAAGCTTGGCCGCCGTGTCCTTTGACAGCTGAATGGCGTCGGCCAGCTGCTTCTCCAACCCCCCTACTTCGGCAGCCCTCTTCGTCGAGAGAAGCAGCTCGGCATCAAGCTGCTTCGCGACCTTGACGCGCTCCGCCCTCTCCTGCTCCTTCTCCTGCTCCTTGTTCGCCAACTCCTCGACCAGGAAATTGAAGTGGCAGAGGGTCTGAAAGAGAACAACACGTTAAAATCCGAATCCAAGAACTTGGAGAAATTCCAAGGAAGAAATTTGGACGAAGAAGAGCTCGGCCTACTTACCGACATGGTATTCCGGGCAATCTGCATCACGGCGTCCCCTGCCATCTCGGCCTTCAGGGTCGCTCGATCCTTCGGGGTCGGCAGGTGCCTCACCGCCTCCATGCAGATGTTCCCGTCGCCCAAGAAGCCATCAACGTTCATCACCTGCCAGTCGGGGACGAAGATCTGCTTATGACGCTCGGTCAAGATCTTCTCCGCATCGGCAGTAAGGGGCGGAACTGGGAGGGACAGCGCACCCTTCACCCCGAACACGCTGCTCGACGAACCGGGAGCATCCGCCTTCGGGGTCTGTGCAGGTGCATCCGAGGCGAGGGGATCGGAGACCACGACCCCCCCCTGCTCGGGGACCACGACCTTCGTCGGAGAGACGAGGACCTCGATCTCCCCCTCCTTGAGGACCGTGACCTTCGGTTGGTCGGCAGCCTTCACAACCGAGGGCTTCTTCGAAGCTCGGCTGTCCTGAGGCGCTACCGACGGCCTCTTCTTCTTCTCCTGCTCTGCCCTGCCCTTCGCCACCAGAGCCTTGTAATCAAGCTTCATCGTCTCTGCAAAGGCCGAATGAAAAAACTTAGAAAAATTTTCATGAACTTTAAACAAAGAGTACAAATACCAGAAGCATACGAGGGTCGATCGGACTGAGACCCCCACGGAACAGATGCTCCTCAGTAATATCTTTCCAGCTTAGCGCTGGCAGCGCGAGGAGCTTCTTCTGGACCTCCTTGTCCTCATCACTCAGCGGCACCTCTCTCTTGGTCCACTTGGGCAGACCTTCCTTCGCCCAAACCGTCGGTATCACCCATGGCATCAGAGCTCGGACGAGGAAGTACTTCTCCTTCCAATGTTTGATCGAGTCCGGACACTCGATCAACTTAACTCCCGTCCGAGGAGAAAGGAAAAACCTCTGCTCGTCTCGCCTCGGCTGGCAAGGTCGGAAGAGACTCCGAAAGAGGAACATAGTCGGCTTGGTGCCTACCTCTTGGCATCGAAGGACGAACGCCATGACGTGCCTCCATGTGTTTGGCATCAGTTGGGCGGGACTCAAACCGTACCAGACCAGGACTTCAACCACGAACGGGTGTAGGGGAAAGCGGAGCCCGGCAATGAGGGAGTCGACCGGAAAGACACATACGTCCGACGAGGACTTTGTGTTGGCTCGGAATCCTGGCCCAGGAAGGAGCAGTACATACTCAAGCGGGATCCGGAAACCCTCTCGGATCAGACGAAGATCGGTCTCGGTAAGAGTCGAGATCCTATGGTCCACCTCGGACAGCTCCCTAGGCTCGTTCTCCTCCACCAGCTTAGCCGTACCTTGAGTGACTCTCTCCAAGGTATCCTCGGCGTAATCCCGGACGCCTCCTACACTCGACAGGGCGATGGGCTGCCGACCAAACGCCCCCGCTCTCTTCGGTGTTTCCACTATCGTGACCGTGGCTTTACCCTTTCGGGACTCCGCCACGACTTCCTCGGGCACTTCAGCCACTTCACCCTCTTTATCCGGACGAACGACGTCTTGCTCGCTCGGCTCCACTACTCCCTTCCCTTTATCCCCTGGGCCAACGGCTTGCTCCGAGGCGGGGGTCTCAGCCGAAATCTTAACCATTTTTCCTAAAAGAGAAGGAAAAGAGACTGACCTTGAAGTGACAGGTGCGGTCGGAAAGTTCGCCGGAAACTAGGAACGCTACCACGACAGCTAGCAACGCCACCAGAGAGCTAAAAACTTCGAAGCAAAGTAAAAACTGAAGAGAGAGAGTAAAAGTGAAAAGTGAGACTTGGTCTAAGGAGGGGTGAAGATTTATAGTAAAAATGGGACGTCCCTTGGACTCCCAAACGAAAGTTTGCGACTTTTGGGCTGCTCTCGAAACGTCGCGAAGGCCCATCACCACTATCTCCATCACCAAGTCAACTAGCTCAGCTCCAGGGAATCTGAATCCGAGCTACAAGCAATCTGAACATGCCGGCAATAGGGTCCGGTCGGAATCCGAGCAAGTGCCTTCCCGAGCGTGTAAACGGGGAAAACTCACTTTCCCCTCAACTTTCGCGCCTGATCTCGATCAGACGGCCCAGATCTCGCCGAGAGCACTAAAAGACAAGATAGTGTTTTCTTGGGAGCGGCGCCCGTCTCGAGATGCGCGCCATCATCCAACGGCTCAGGGTGCGCCACGATGCTCGGACGATTGAACCCTCGGACGCTCCACCTATGTCTAGAGGAACCAGGAAAAATTTTGATTCAAAGTTTTAAGGCACCGCCCTCGGCGAGCACCCCCCAGGTCCCGTGTCTCAGTCGGTATTCCGCCAACCCACGGGCCCCGGTCAAAAAACAGATCGGCACTCCCCCCATCTCTAACTCCTCCGGGCTGACATCCATCAGAAGCCATCAGCCCGGAAGGAAGACAGAGATGGGAGGGGGCCCATCAACACTCAGAGATCAGGAGAAGTGCACCATTCCGAGCTAGTTGGTAGCAACTGGAAGGCTCGGCTCATCAGAGGACTCTGACAACAGCGCCTTCACAGTTGCTAACAACGGGCTCGGACGGTCCGGGAGTCCGAGCCACGACTCATGGTGGAGAAGCGCACCATTCCGAGCTAGTTGGTTGCAACTGGAAGGCTCGGCTTGTCAGAGGACTCTGGCAGCAGCGCCTTCACAGTTGCAACAAACGGACTCAGATGGTCCGAAAATCGGCATCGAACATGGATCATCACCTCTTCCACCAAGATCTCCGCCTACCTAGACACCCATTTCGGAGCGACCAAAGAAAGCAGAAGATCTTGGTGGAAGAACGACCACCCGTCCTTCCGAAGTAGCCCACACCCCGGGTCCGGACTATGATCGTCGCCACTACTGCCTTATTCCCTCCCGCTCCTGACATCCCCTTCGGAGCAGTGAGGAACGGGAAAAGAACAAGACAACAGGGCGACCACCCGTCCTTCTGAAGTAACTCATCCCTCGGGTCCGGACTACGGTCGTCACCACTACTGACATCCACTTTGGGGCCGTCAGGACAACAAAGGGAGAACCAGGCAGAAGAGCAACCACCTCTCTGGACCTCAAGAGAGAAGCTACCCAAGGCAGATACCTCTGAGGTCTGAAACTCTATGTTGATTGCGACTGAAATGACAAAGGGAGTGGAGTACTTATAGCCTGCCTCCAAGAACCAGCCATTATGACCCTCGGAAGTTGAAACGCCGCGTATTAATTAAGGGAATTATCCTTAATGACATTGGGAAGGCGGAACGCCGCACGAACCCCAAAGCACCATTAATACCATTGGGAACAGAGTCATCTCGGATTGCCAAAACCATAGGCCCTCGGACGGCCACCGAGCAAGTGCCCTCCCGAGCGTGTAAACGGGGAAAACTCACTTTCCCCTCAACTTTCGCGCCTGATCTCGATCAGACGGTCCAGATCTCGCCGAGAGCACTAAACGACAAGATAGTGTTTTCTTGGGAGCTGCGCCCGTCTCGAGATGCGTGCCAAAATCCGACAGCTCAGATAGCGCCACGTCGCTCGGCCTACCGAATCCCCTACCTCCGGTCGGCAGCCAAGCAAGCGCCTTTCCGAGCTGGTAAACGGAGAAAAAAGACACCGAGCTACTTAGACCGTCGGATCTCTCAGAAATTCGCGCTCCCAATGATGAACGGCCCAGATTGCGCCACGTGCGCTAAAAGACAAGATAGCATTTTCTTGGGAACCGCGCCGGTCTCGAGATGCGCACCAGCATCCGATAGCTCAGATAGCGCCACGTCACTCGGCCTGCCGAACCCCCTACCTCCGGTCGGCAGCCGAGCAAGCGCCTTTCCGAGCTCGTAAACGGAGAAAAACGCTGCCGAGCGGTAACAACCGTCAGATCTTTCCGAAATTCATGCTCGCCATGATCAACGGCTCAGATCGAGCCACGTCATCAATCGGTATTTAAATCGTTTTTTATCTATTTAAATCGTTTTATTTATTTAAAAATTGCGAAAAAATCACTAAAAATCCGGGAAAATTAACTAAAAATTCTGGAAAATAATTGGAAATTTGGGGGCGCATTTTCGAACCCCTGAACGAACAATTATTACCTAGAATGTACTGCTCAAGGCCCCGAACGATTAGTGAACACATCGCAAAATTAAATAAATAGTCCGAAAAAATAGATGAAAACCCTCAAATACCCGATGTGACCAGAGAACAGCAAGCGGCGTCGAAAAATTACCTCACTACCCCCTTTCTAGATTCAAGATCCCACATCTGGACACCGATACAACTCCACCAGCCACTAAAACAGTTAGACTACTCCTCAAAGTCTGATCACACTCAGTCTTTAGGAGTGGGGGGCTCGTGATATGGCTAAAAATGGGGTTAAATTGGAGCCGTCCAGATTGGGCACGAATCTTGATGCTCGGGGGTAAAATGGTAATTTCACATTCAAGTGGATCCAAGGCGGGTACTGGATCTTCTCCTCACAGATCCAACAACCCGCGAACGGATCCACACCTGTTGGGTTCGGGTCCCGACCCAAGGCGAACCCAAATCAACAAGAGGCAAATCAGGACCCCTGATTTAGCCAAATCAACAGCCCTGATTTGCTCCCACCGGAAATCATGGGCTAATTTCCCAAAACAGAATGGGAGGATTTTGCTCCTTGCTGTTAAGCAGGAAATCAGGCCCCTAACCGTTCCAAAGGCGACTATAAATATCACCCTTCTACCACCATGACCAGGTTAATCACTTCTTCACCACTTAAGCTCTTTCTTAATCTTTTTTCTAATTACTGACAAGAGCGTCGGAGGGTGCGTCGCCGGAATCAACCCCGGTGTCTCGCACTTCCTTGCAGGTCGCGGCGGGAGCAAGAAGGCTGAGTCAACTGTTCAGGTTTTTCTCGGACTTACAAATTCTATCTGTTTACCCCCACACCGAAATCAGCGGTAACAAATATCAAGCCTAAGATTCATTGATTATACTTAAGTATTCTTAGCAAGTAAAATATTTAATAGTAATTCGTACGCTATTAAGCAAGTAGAAGCACACACACTCAATATTTGTGTATGACAATAAATTTAGATAATATTCTAGAGATGATGGGCAGTACCACAAATAATGGAGGAATGGAAAAAATTCACCGAGGTTCGATGAAAAAGTCGTTCGCCACAGATGGAGAGGAAGAAGAAACCACTAACCGACGTCAATGGCATTTTACTCCTCCATATATCATTCTCTTGATGTGAAGATTGTGTTAAGGGATTGAAGGGGATTAGAGCTTCGGATTTGAATTGAATTTGGGGATTAGGGTTTCGGATTTGAATTGGATTTGGGGATTTGGAGTGGGGGAGGTTTCTGTTGTGGTGGTGGAGGTGGGATCTAGGGTTTCTCACAAACCTTAATGTTCTCTCAATGTCTCACACAAAAGAGATGAATAAAGAGCAAAACTCAATCACACAAAATTTTTAATCAATCAAAGCATAACTTCTCATTAGTCTAAAGGCTTATATATATGCTCAAAACAAATTTCAAAACAAATTTTCAAAATATATCCCAATATGCAGAAAGTAAATGGTGCAAATAGCAAAACTATTACATATGCCAAAATAACTAAAAGTACGTGTTGAAATAAAATGACTAGGCTAATAGAATAGTCATCCTAAGCGTTATGTGCGCTGATAGAAGTGTCATCATCTCGAACCGATGTCCTCATCACACACTTAACATATGCTTTCCTTTGGAAAGAAAAAAAAAAGAGGTTCTTTTTCTTCATTTCTATTAAGTAATAATCATTTCCTTTGTCCCTCCTCCCATGGCCTTGTATTTTCATGTTAACCCAAGTCACAGAATTTGACGTAGTGCAGGAAATCAACATGTACAACTAGATGACATAAATTGACATAAAATAGGTATAGGTTTTAAGTTTAACCTAACCTGATGAGCAATCCTACTTAGTATCCGCCTCATCTCCAACGGGATTACATGTTGTTTGAGCTGATTCCAGTGAAAACAAAACAGTAGTTACAACACAGTCACCTCAATAAAACTCCAAAGATCATGTAAACTATCAGTACCTTTATATAACTCAGTTGAGGGAAAAGTAGAAAAGGTATAGAACCCAGACCTCCTGGGATGCTTATGTCCATGTATGCTACTGTTCATTGTTGTCTCTAACCTTCATATATATATAAGCTGAACTATGAACCCCTTGTGAGGAGCATCATTGACTCACATACAGGTGCAAGATGTTCGTCAAGCCAATCAATTCTGGAAATATCATAAGAAAAGAAAGTGCCAATCCTCAGCCATAGACGTAAATGCGATAGCTAAAAGAGAGGTGAAGAAGAGGACTCAAGTGCTGAAAAAGCTCATACCAGGGTGTGGATGATTGAATGGGCTCTCTATGTTGGGTGAGACTATAGATTACGCAATCCACCTGCAATCCCCCAAGTCATCGTTATGAAGAAGTTTGCCAGAGCTTTGGGAGCAAACATCTAGCTAGCAGGCTCAGCAAACACTACCACTACCAGCTATGAAGCACGGATACGGATACGCGTATCCGATACAGTACGTATCGGATACGCGGATACGTCGATTTTTCAAAAACTAGGATACGGGTACGTTAGGATACGCTTAAATAAATTAAATAAAAAATAATAATAATATATATTATAAATAAAAATAATTTTGTGTGCATCTTAATCAGTAATGTCATTTTGTTATTGTAATATACTCTGTTTGTGTTATTTTGTTATTTTGTTATGTAATGACAAATTGATAATTATGTAATGTCATTTGTTAAATACCATTTCTTATACTTATACTCTATTTGCAAGAGAATTTCTACATCAAAACATGCACTAGAACAAGCTCAGTATAACTCCAAGATGAGTTAGATTCCTACATATGTCCAAAGGAGTCAAGTAAATCCTTTTGAGTTTTGATCACATGGATAAAGAACTGAAAAAATAAAAAATTAAAAAAAGAACCGATCAGGCGATCACGGTGAATAAATTAAGAACTGAAAAAATAAAAAAAGAACTGAAAAAATCCTTATCGTCATGTCAGGTAAATCCTTTTGAGTTTTAATCAGTAATGTCATTTTCTTTATTCAAATAAATAAAGAACTGGAAAAAAAAAATACCTTTATGGCAAATATCTGAGGCTGACAAAGAGATCTGATCGGGGTCGGAGAGATCTGATCTGGGTCGGAGAGGAAGACTGATCGGGGTCGGCTGAGAGAGATCTGATCGAGGTCGGAGAGGAAGACTGATCAGGGTCGGCTGAGAGAGATCTGATCGAGGTCGGAGAGGAAGACTGATCAGGGTCGGCTGAGAGAGATCTGATCGGGGTCTGATCATATCTGAGGGTGACAGAGAAGGATCGGCTGAGAGAGATAAGGGGATAGGGTTCTGATCGATGGGATGAGAAAGAGAGAGGCAGAGAATGAGAGAAGGATCGGCTGAGAGAGAAGGGGATAGGGTTCTGAATCTTCTGATCGATGGGATGAGAAAGAGAGAGGCAGAAGATAGAAGATAGAACGGTGAATGGGCCTGTTGGGCCGAGCCAAACGAAAAAAAATAAAAATAAATAAATAAAAAGTATCGGTGGCGTATCCCGCCCTTCCGATACGTGTATCCCCGCGTATCGGAAGAGTATCGGATATTTTTTTAATTTTTTATTTTTTAATTAATTCCGATACGTATCGGGTACGTATCGGATGAGTACGGTACGCGTATCGTGTCCGATACGTATCGGGTACGTGATACGCGACCCCCCACAGAGTATCCGTGCTTCATAGCTACAACTTTTTATTTCTTCTTTACTTCTTAAGCTTGTGCTTCTATATAAATGTTTATGTCTGCACTTTGTGTAGATTTGTACCCTCTTCTTCTACGTTCTGTTGCACAGACCCCACAGAGAGCCTCATGGCATGAAAAATGAATCACCATATTGAAATTATAATCGCAATTTTCACAGCACCAAAAGAAGTAGCAGAAGTAGGGAGTCTGCATATCAAGGAAGGCCATGATGAGAAAGAGCACATAAAATATGTAAAATGATGCTAAAATGAGTTATATGCGCTATTTCTTCTTTTATTAGAACAATCAAAAAAATCCAATGAAAATCCATCATGCATAAAATAAGAAAGAGACAACAATAAGAGTATATCAACCATTTCTTTCCCTCACTATAGGGATCTTCTTCTCATCCCTGTCAATTTTCATATTATGTTTGCCACCTATACCTGCTGTCCTGTCTCCCTTATGCCACACCTTTTTCTATCCGTGCCACCACTGCCACTGCCACTTTCTTGAATGTGCTAGGGCAACAAGGGGCAGATGAAGTTGGCTTCCTTTGGGACCAAACTCATACCTTATGATGCATATTTTCTCATATTTAACTTAAAACTAGTAATTTACACGTGCAATGCACGTTTTAATAATTTCAAAAAAAAAAAAAAAACCTCAAACGTAGGGAGGATTTGAACCGGAAACCTCCTTTATATTAGTTATGTACGTGCATTGCACATGTTGGTAGAATGACAAAATGACAAATGACACTAAGGCCTTCTCCCATTATAATATTAGAGATCAGAGATTAGAGATGGTTGCAATCCTTACAGTCTAAACTGACCCCATTCTGTTGCATTGCATCGACATGTAACATTAATTTTATTACAGGAAATATATGAAAGGGAGTAAAGGGCTAAGCCCCATCTTACTCCTACAAACACACCGAACAGTCTCCCTTACACCACAATCAAGTCAACGGCAATGGTTATGTTATGAAAGACTATGTAGTAATTAAATGACACAAGATTATGCACACTCGAAAGACCACAATAGAAAAGGCTAAGCAACTAAACTAAGAAATAGGATGTTCAATCAAACTAGATGAAAAAAGTTGGCCCGATGGAATGGGCCAACCCTCAATCAGCATAGCTACAGCAATCACAATATTATATCAATACAGTCGGCATCAGTACATTTAATATTGGCACAATTGGTGCTTGTGTGTTAGGTTTATTTCTTGCACTATAAAGGGTGCTCACAGCCTAGGTTCAATGTATATAACCTTAACTAGCTTCAATAGAGGGAAATATCATTCCCATTCTTTCACCTACTTAAAGATTATTCCTCCCTTTATCAATAATTTATGTTCTCTGATTCTATAAGGTATGAAAGCAGTTTAGGTTTGTGACCATACAAGAAAATCCAAATCATTAGAACAACAGAAGAAATAGTGGGTAACAATTGAAGATGACTACTTCATTCAGTGGCAATGGTTGAATTATCCGGTAGTGGCAGAACGATTAACATATGTCTACTTGTCAATAATTGTTACTTAGTTGCCATTAGAAACACTGGACTAGGAAGACACGATATTTCAGCAAGAACAGCCTGATAATTCCACCTAAACCAACAGTGATTGTATGTACTGTTGCTGTCAAAAGTGTTGGAAGAGAGTAGGAATTTTGTTGGGCTAGGTAAACAAATTGAAAATTGGAAACTTGTATTATAACAACAAGAAGACTCTTCATTTTTTTCTAAAACTGGTACTACACCTTATAAATATACACTCTCTTCTTCTTATTTTTTTCTGCTTGTTTCTTGTTCTTATCTTGCTTTTTTCTTCTTCCTAAACCTCTTATTTATAGGAACGAGAGAAGAGTAACCGACAAACTCTTCAATCTCGTTTCTCCCGTTTTTCTTTGAGCCACCAACCCTACCACAATTTTTCAAACAATATTTGGTGGGTGGGATCCACCTTGCCAAACATGTTTGACAACCATCAAAAAGAAGATTATATAAGCGTTGAACCTATACAGCTTTGATCACCTGTGCAGCCCCCACAATCACTATGAGAAGTATAAACCGTATCCTGCCATGAAATGGTTGTCCCAGCCACAGATTGAGAGAAGTGGTTCGATGTCCCAACCTTTATACGAGTCACATGTAAGGAACCAAAGTCTACCATATAGCAAACAAAGATACAATAAGCATATAAAATGCAAGAATAAGGAAAAAATAATTTACTAAATACTGCACAACAGATGACTAAAAAGTATACTAAGTGAAAGCCGATCAGTAAGAGCTGAAAACAGGAAAAGTCATTTTCTTTATAAAAAAAACTGTCTTTATTTAATTTTTCATGTTTTTTTTTTTTGTTTTAGGAAAATTCTATTATATTACATATATGAAGATTATGATGGATGGAGAAATGTGAAGGTTATTGGAGTTCGACATAAGTGGCATTTAAAAGAGCTCCAAGGTGCGGTAGGGCTGAAAAGCAGGTGAGACTTAGAGATGAATAAATATAGGGTGATGAGCGTGGGATATGAATTTAGAAATGGCGGCTATGTTGCATTGTGGTGGTTAGGAGATAATTTGTTTCCGTTTGTGATGCAAACTTAACCCTAGATAGAGAATTTACCAAGAATATTAAAAGATTAAGTTATACATGCACAAGCGATGGAAAACAAACAAGTAGTGTCGATTAAGTTAAAAATTAAAACTAGTGATTGGTTTGATGGATTTTCAAGAAATTGAATACGTTAACAGTCCCAATTAACTATTCAAACCTAAAATCAATGATTATACTTAAGCGTTCTTAGCACGTAAGATATTCAATAATGATTCATACGCTATTTGGCAAGTAGAAGTACACACGCTCAATATTTGCGGACGACAGAAAATCCAGATAAGATTCTAGGGATGATAGGCAGTACCACAAGTAATGGAGGAATGGAAAGAAATTACCTGGGTTCGATGAAAGTGTCGCCGCCACGGATGGAGAAGAAGATGTCAATCGTCGAAGTCAATGGCGTTGTACTCCTCCATAGCTCACTCTTGATGTGAGGATTAAGGTTTAGGGTTTGGATGAAGATTTGGGGATTAGGGTTAGGGTTTGAATGAAGATTTTGGGATTAGGATTTCGAATTAGGCAGTAAGGTGATCGGGTTGATGCAGCAAGATGGTGGACGGGGTGTTGGGATGAGAGGAAGGAGGATCAGATTGGGTGGTGCAAGCTTGGTGCGACGACTGTGGTGGGAAGCAGTCGGGAAGGAGATGGAGGCAGTGAGCAAGGTGATCGGGTGCTGCTATGGTAGTGTCGGGATGCAGGGTAGTGATGATGAAAATGGGGTTCACTTCGAGTTAAGGTGTTGTAGGTAGGAGACAGGGGAGGTCGGCTGCAGTGGGTAGTGAAGGGGCTTCGGATGAATGGGTTTCGGGTTGAAGAAGGAAGAGGAAGGGGGTGTGTGGTATAGGGATTCTCACAAATCCTAATATCCTTTCAATGTCTCACACATAAGAGAGGGATGAAGAGCAAAACTCAACAGACAAAATTTTAATTGTTCAAAGCATAGCACACATCATCAAGACTACTATGACTGTCGTGTGTCGAACCACAGGTGAAAATATTTTATTTAAGTCGATACCTTCTTTCTGAGCATATCCTGTCACCACCAATCTTGCACGATACCGCTCCACTTGGTCATTTCCATCGCGCTTGATCTTGTAGACCCATTTGTTGTCGATGGCCTTCCTTCCTTGTGGTAGCATAACAAGATCCCACGTTTTGTTCTTGTGTAGAGCTTCAATTTCTTCCTGCATTGATGTCATCCACAAGGATACATCTGAGCCTTTGATTGCCTCCTGGAAGTATGATGGCTCCCCATCCTCTGTTAAAAAAAGTATGCAACATTGCTCTCCGTAACATACTCCGAGTGCTAAGCTGGCGGTCTTCTCTCACGAGTTGAACAACGAACTTTTGGAGCCTCAGACTCGACTGGTTCTTGTTCATCGTGCTCTGGTGATGCTTCAGAAGAAACTGAATCTTCATCTGGCTTATTTTCCACCAGAACTATAGTAATATCTGGATTCTCCTTTGACGTGCTATCGCTTCCATCTTTCTTTAACTGATCTTTGACAAAGATCACATCCCTACTGATAACAACCATGTGGGCAGTGGGATCCCACAGGCGATACCCCTTCACTCCGTCATCATACCCCAAGAACATGCACCTCTTAAATTTTGGACCAGCTTCGTTCTTTCTTGGGCATTTTACATCACGTACGCGGGACATCCAAACAAATGTAAAGTAGAGTAATTCGCTGGCTTTCTAGTCCATATCTTCATCGGTATCTTCAGCTCAATTACCGTTGATGGCGACCGATTTATAACATAACAAGCGGTTTTGGCTGCTTCTGCCCAAAAAAAGTTGGGCTGACCTGCAGTCCGCAACATAGCTCTCATCCTTTCTGCAAGAGTCTTATTCATCCTCTCTGTCACGCCATTTTGCTGAGGTGTATATGGGACTGTGAACTGTCTTGTGATACCTTCTTGCTTACAAAGTGCAAGAAACTCGCCGTCTGTGTACTCCCTTCCATTATCCCTGTCCGCAAGCATTTGATCTTCTTCCCGGATTCAAGTTCCACTTGCACTTTGAAATCTTTGAATACTGAAAACACATCTGACTTCTTCTTGATTGGATACACCCATAATCTCCTGGAGTAATCATCAATGAAAGACACAAAGTACTTTGCTCCTCCTAGGGACATTTCCAGTGATTTCCAGACATCAGAATAAATCAAGTCTAGGATGAATTTACTCCTAGCTTCAGATCTGTTGAACTGCAATTTATGCTACTTACTTGTAACACAATGCTCACAAAACAGTAGATTCACCGATTTGAGTCCTGTAAGCAGCTTCTGGTCAGAGAGAATCTTCATACTGCGTTCAGACACATGGCCTAGTTTGAGATGCCATATCATTGTCGACTCTTCTCCCTTGCTGGTCGGTGCGACACACGCATCAGCTTCCTATAGTGTTTCTCCATTAAGCATGAATAGATTTGCTGCGATCATTTCTGCCTTCATGACCACAAGCACGCCTTTGACAATTTTCATGATCCCATTTTCTACAAGGGTCTTGCATCCAAGGCTATCTATTTGTCCCAATGACAATAGATTCTTCCTTAAACCCTTCACATACCGTACCTCCTGGATGGTGCGAACCGTACCATCAAATATTTTGAGCTTGATAGTACCAGTACCAGCAATTTTCAAAGCATGATCATCACCCATGTGTACAGAGCCTCCCAAGATTGGTTCATATGTGTGGAACCACTCTCTCCGAGAAGTCATGTGCCATGTTGCTCCTGAGTCCAGTAACCAGACGTCGGAGAATTGCTTTCTGCCTCCAACCACCGTTGTTGCCTCGCTGTATAGAACTTCACCATCATACTGGGTACTTGCCACATTCCCTTGAGGATTTGATGACTCAGGGTCTCCACCCTTCTTCTTGAACCAACAATCCTTCTTGAACCAATAATCCTTTTTGAAGTGCCATTTCCTGCCACAGTTGTGGCACTTGTAAGTCGTCTTACTTCTTGATTTTGATCTACCATGATTGTGACTCCCATTGGGGCCACGTTCCATTGATCTTCCTCTCATCACCATCAAAGCTTCCACTTGCTGCGAACTTCCCTGTCTGTCGTCCTTGCTCTTGCACCTGGTTTCTTCTTCCAAAACAGCAGCTACAACTTCATCGAAGACTAGATAATCTGTCAGGATATTGTTCGTCAGGTTGCTGATGAGTTGATCATTCAAGTCAGGTAGACTTTGAAGTAGAAGCTCCGCACGTTCAGTTGTCTCTATTTTGTAACCCATTGATGTAAGTTATGAAAATAGAGTATTCAGGGTGTTGATGTGGTCGGTCACTGATGTCGATTCCGCCATTCGAAGAGTATACAATCTTCTCTTTAAGAATATCTTGTTGTGAAGTGACTTGGCCTCGTATATTCTCGTCAGAGTATCCCAAATCTCCTTTGCTGTCTTTTTCTCAACCACGCTGGATAACATACCATCAGCTAGTGCCAAGTGTAGATCAGAAATAGTGTTGCCATCCATCTCGTTCCACTTGCCGTCGTTGGTGATCTCCGCGGGTCTACTCCGATTGCTGCCAAGCAATTGTCCTTCCTCAAGATCGCCTTGATTTTCATTTTCCACAACGAGAAATTACTCCCGTTGAATTTATCAACATCAAATTTAGTTGTAGTCGACATTTCTGCTTTACACCCCGCGACCAAAGCTCTGATACCACTGTTAGGAAAGTTATGGGCAGAAACTACCACACAACTAAAGTGAAATTGAGAAAATGACAAATAAGGTGGACACAGATATTTTACGTGGAAAATCCCAAAAGGAGAAGGGGTAAAAACTACGGGCAAGGTAGTGGGATTTTACTGCTGAAAGCATCAATGATCATGCTACACCTAAAGTGTCCAACAAGCCCACCAGTGTGCAATTCCCAAATAAAATACTCTCGTATGGACGTACTAGGAATGCAAAGTTTGGAGCGATAGAAGAGGTAATCATCTTTCAGAAAATAGCCATCTATCACTCGAGTGATGTCATCCTTTAAAGAGGTGTAGACCTCGTGAAAATCCGGACAAGAGTCATACTCATCCTTTAATCTCTCAAAACCAATAACTTCGGTGCTTAGTGTGGATAAGATCATGTGACAACGACTTAGCACATCCGCGGCCTTATTATCAGCCTCTTTCTTATGCCTAATGGTATACGAATATTCTTGTAGAAACTCTACCCATCGAGTATGTCTCGGCTCCAGCTTTTGTTGAGAATTGAGGAATCATAAGTCCTCATGGTGTGAGAAGATGACGAATTCTTGCGGCAGGAGGTAATGTTGCCAATAGCAAAATAACTGAATTACCGCATAGAATTCCTTCTCATAAGTGGAGTATTTCTGTTTTGCCTCATCCAACTTCTTGCTGAAATAGGCAACAAGGTGACCTTCTTAACTGAGGACACCACCTACACCAATACCAAAAGCATCGAACGTTACTTCAAAGACTTTAGTGAAATCAGGCAACCTCATGACAGGTGTCCGAGTCATTCTTTTCTTGATCTCTTCGAAGGCTTTCGTGGCTGCTTTTGACCAGACAAATTCACTTTTCTTCAAACAGTCAGTTATCAGAGTCATAATTGTGCTAAATACTTACATAAACCGATGATAGAAGGTGGCAAGACTATGAAAACTATGCACATCACGTATGTTGCGGGGCTTAGGCCACTCAATAATAGCCCTTATTTTTTTTAGGTCAGCGGATACTCCTCTGGCAGAGACAATAAATTTCAAAAAAATAGTATGATTAGAGATGAAGGTATATCTGGTAGGATTAGCATAAAGTTGTTCATTCCTCAAAACACCGCAGACCTGTCCCAAATGGTCAAGATGTTGCCCAATGGATCAGATGTAAATGAGAAAGCCATCAAAGTATACAACAAGGAACTTGTACATAAAAGGACGGAGTACTTGTGTCATAATTCTCATAAACGTGCGTGAGGCATTCGTCATTCCAAACGGCATGACCATCCATTCGTACAGGTTATCCTTCGTCTTGAAATAGGTCTTCTATTCATCACCAGGACAAACACATATTTGGTGGTAGCCACTTTTACTGTCAATCATGAAAAAGATTGTGGCACCAGACATCATGTCCAACATATCATCCAAACGGGAAATGGAAAAATGTTACTTCACCGTGATTTTGTTTATGGCACGACTGTCCACACACGTACACCACGTTCCATCTTTCTTTGGAGTCAATAGAGCAGAGACTGCATAAAGACTTAAGCTTTCTCTAATGACTCTTTGCCAATAACTCGTCAACTTGCCTTTTCAACTCAGCATGTTCTGTCAGATTCATCCGATAGTGTGGCAAGTTAAGAAGACTCACTCTTGGAACTATATCAATAATGTGTTGGATGTCACGCAGCAAGGGTAACTAATTAGGGAGGTCAGCAGGTAACACATCTGTAAATTCCTGAAGAACAGGAATGACTCGAGGAGGGATGGGTGACTCAGGCTCTTTAGGGATTTCTCTCGTTGTGAGTAGGAGAACTGTGGTCCCTTTGTCAATTTTTTCCGTGAGTTCCTTTTCACCCATATAAGCTACTTCCTTGCCCTTTCTCGAAGGAGTTGGTGTTGTGACAGACAAACCAGTTTGTGGTTTCAAGGGTATGAGCTTTACCTTTAATCCATTGTGCTGGAACACACATTGGTTGAATCGAGCATATATTGTCACAGCGTGGTCATATAGCCAAGGTCTCCCTAAAATTACTTGATCCACATCCATTTTTAGCACATCACACCAAATTTGTTGTTTGTAGGCTTTGAAACCTACAGGGACCAAACAATGATGTATGACTTGGGAGAGCTATCACATCAATCCAAGATACTTTGTATCGGTGTGGATGGGGTTCAGCTTTAAGTCCGGTCTTAGCTAGGAGTGCTGAAGAGATAGCGTTAATGCTACTCCCACTGTCAACAATCACCTTGCAGTTTTGCCACCTATTGTCGTGAAGGTGTAAAATATAGCAGTGTGCTTCCAATCATCTTCTTCTTTTTGTTGGGATAAAGCACATCTGACTACATTCAAAGGAGGTGATTAGATCAACCGAATTCTGTTGAGATACTGGTCATCCTCTTCTTCGCCGAAGTCATCACTTTCATTAGGTTCATAGGAAAACTCACTGTCAGAATCATCAGCAATGACAGCGGTACCTTCATCGTTGTTAATTCTACTGGGGTTGGGACAGTTACCAGCAACATGGTCGTATCCCTTGCATTTATAACACTTAGTGAGAGGATCAATCTTAGAGTAGTCTCTTTCAATGTTCTTACTCTTATTTTTATTTCTAGGTGGATAGAAATTGGAAGTAGGCTTTTTGGGTAAGACTTGTTAGGGTACTGAGAAGAAGACTTAGATCTAGAGGGGTCAGTGGAAGTCATTCTAGAGGAATGATCTCTCGAATCGCTGGACATGAAAGAGGAGCTTGTTTCAAAGGAATCCATATCGATGATAAGGATATAAGCTGCTGCCAAGGAGTCCACATTTCTATGAATTATCTCGTTCCTAAAATCAGCTTGTAGTCCTGCTCTGAAACTAGAGAGAATTTGTTCTACGCTCTCTTTACCTAAAGCATTGCACCGAATGAGGAAGTTGTCGAACTTATCTACATACTCTTGGATGGATTTGCTTCCTCGATAGAGCCGGTTCCACGAATCAAGCAATCGGGTATGGAATGATAAGGAAACATATCTCTCAGTGAGATTCTCTTTCATGGCCTCCCAAGTGGCTATGGGTGCTAGGCCTTGACCTCTGTGAGCATGTTCAAGATTGATCCAGTGATGTTGAGCTTTACCAGTCAGCTTCATCGTGGTAAATTTGACCTTTAAGGATTCACTCATGTCAAACCACACAAAGTAGTGGTCCATGGCACGGATCCAATCGAAATAAGCTTGGGATTCCATTTGGCCTTCAAAGTGGGGAACGTCAGCCTTTACGCTTTTCTTGTATTGTTCGTCAGAGTCACGATCTTGACGTCGGTCGTCACGATCATTCACTTGAGGGTTCTGATGATTAGGATGAAACTCAGGGGCAAGATTTTGATTCAATTCCACTTACTCATGTAACGCCCCGAATTCCAAAATACACTGAATTCGAGATTCCACAGGATCTTTACACTTCTTTCGTACAATTTTACAAGGAATTTAAAAACTTTTCACTTTACATCAGAGTTACAAGAAGTCTTTACACTTTACATTGTACAGCGGAAGCAAATTTATAACATTTAAATAAATGTACAACAACATTTGAATAATCTCTAAGCATCTGTGCCTCTTTAATGTTTATCATGTCATTTACCATGCATACAAAACTGTGGGTACGTCAGTTTATTCAACCGACGAACATTATACATGACCATCCTCTCTATGCCGGAAATAGTAAAACTGATTTTCCATATTTAACAAACACAAACTTGTCACATATCAAACTAAAGGGAATACCCTAATGATGTCGTGTTGTGATTGTGCACTTAGTCCTTAATTAGGTTATTTATATTACATGATACTAATGCACACTTGTTCGGATTCTATGCATCCCATACTACATAGGTCCGAGGGCAAGCCTCTAATCGTTCTTCATCTTGTAGGGTTCAATCCCTCGTCATGATTTAGTCTACTACTGTAACTACGGTAAGTATCCTAGATGATCTATGAGTACAAGCTCGTGTACAGAAAACCTGGAGGGGAATCCCATGCCATGTCTTGACGCATCAAGCATGCATTCTGTGGCAATTCAGCCTCCTTCATGGCACACGATCCTCTTGCAGTCACCAAACATCCCACAAGCGTCGCCAAGATCCCGATCTTCTGGAGTAGTGCCCACGCCATGTCTTGACGCATCAAGCATGCATTCTGTGGATCACACCCACATCGTAGACTCGAGGCCCTCATACTTGTGTTTTTCTCTCACTTTCATCACCTCTTCACTATGTACTAAATCCTTAAATTTAATGAAATCATGAACAAAATCAATCTCTTAGAGTTAGCCCCCTCACTACTATCGGTCTTATTTCTTTCATTTCACAATGACCCAAACTGGTCTTTTCAATATCAATAATCATAATTCATCACTTTCACTTGCCGGTGTGAGTTTTGGCTACACTCTAATTTTCAATTTCAATTCACAATTCATATATTTGAGTTTTCATGCTCAATAATATTCTCTTTTCCAATCACATGATTTCTAAATTATTCATGAGTCCATAACCATACATGGAATTCAATTATCATGCATGCATTTCATCAAATATGTATTTCCACAGTAAAAATCATATCACCAATTATATGGTCAAAATGAATATTCACAACTCATAATTATCACACTATTCTTCAATAAGAATAATTCATACCACTTCACTTCATATATTTTCTTTCTTATTTATATTTCCTTTCTAGCACTTTATTTTAAGTTCTTTTGCAAAGTACAACTTTCACCAAAATATAAGTGTAGAACCAAAGTTCCAATTACACCTTTGTTCTAAAAAATATACTCTATTTCATTTTAATAAATCCCAATTTGTTTTTCATAAGTCCCACATAATTTTAGAATAATAATAATATTTTTTTCATAATTTTTAAACGTCAAAAACCATCAAAAATCATTTTTTTTTCCAAAAAGTTTAATACTGGCCGAGACCAGGATTCGAACCAACAACCACAGGAAAACAAGCCGCACGCTCTAACCACCAGGCCAATCGCGTCAATCGATATAAAGGGGATTAAAAGCTTTAAATGCTCTCGTCTGAAGCTTAATTAATTTTTAAACGCGCAACAAAATATATGGTGCTAACAAGAATCGAACCATCGACCTGTGAGAACCCAACTGCACACTGTAGCGATCAAAAGCCTCCCGACCACTTGAGCTATAGACTCAAGTTGTCTCAATACAACTTGCATTTTAATTAAATCAACCCTCTGTCTAATAGCACATTTCGATGTTTCAAAAGCTCTCATTTGAGTTTTTCTTTTACTAAACTTACTGTAAATTTCCAGATTAATTATTCCCATGATAATTTATACTACAGTAATTTAAAAATAATTTTTCCAATAATTAAACACATATTTTTGCATACAATTAGTTTAAATTGTATGCTACTACTACCACATTTCCTTTTCGACATTTCTTATCCAATTTTAACATCAATATTCTCTATATCAATTCCCTGTTTACATTCATTCCACAAACCCACAAAATATATTTTAACTCATTCATTACAACACTATCACAAAAGGTTCATTCAAGCACATAAAACAATATTTTCATCTACTAACATTTGCCTATAGTTTTTGATGCTAACAATGAATTTTTCTTCAAGCAATCCATAGCTATAATTATTCTACACACAACTTAAGTTTGATGATGGAATCACATACAAGCCATTTATCAACATTCCAATCAACTAATAAGCCATTTTTCCAATTAAAATGTACTCTTATTAATCTTTTTCATGCATTAATGTTTCAATTCAATCTTAGCATGCTTTCTAATTAGAAACATGGAAAATAATCCACCGTAATTGGAGAGAAATACAATTGCAACACCTCCTAAAAAGTCCTTGCCAAAAGAGCGTTCCTCCTCCTCCTCGATGTGCACCTAAACCTTCCAAAATGCCAACCCGAGCTCCTTGATGCCGGCCTTCCCTTTCTTGGTGCAAACACAACTCACAACTCTCAATCTTTTAACTCACTTACTATACTACTAACAATGTATTTTATACTATAGGTTCTGGAGAAATAAAGAGTACAAAAATAACTAGGCTAGGGGGGGTATTTATACTAAAATTTCGAGTGAATGGAAGGCTAGGATCAAACTAGGAGTTAGAAATAAAATGCTAGGATTTAAGGGGGAGTTATGGTAACCAACCATGATCAAGTAACCACCACCCATGACTCCATTCAAATTTCCCTTTTCCTTCCATGTCAAAACCGGCCTCACATGGTGCATTTGCACGTGTACGTGCAATGCACGTGCATGCATATGTCCTCCATTTAAAAAAAGTTGTACATTATATTTTCTATAAAAATAATCTTTAAAAGATGTTCTACATTACAAGTTGTAATTAAAATAAAAATAACTCATGGGCTTTAATTAATGGGCCAAAATAATAGTTTTATATAAAGAAATTAACTAAATTAGATTTGGGCTAGAAAGAAAGGCTTATGTTTATTTGAAGAAAAATGGGCCTTTATAAAAATAATTAAAGAACACATATACATATATATATACTCATCATCCATAATGAAAAATAATTATAAGATTTCATACTACAAAAATTGCACATGCACACTACGTGCAAAATAAATAAATAATTTTCATAAATGAAAATCGGGACATTACAACTCAAGTCTTTGATTGATACTAGCGAGGGTTGCAGAATGGCAACAAGGGTAGTGGACATTTCAGTGTTGTCCATTTTAGTTCGGCGAGGGGCCCGTTGAATTCTAGGATTCCTGATTGGGTGGTTTGGGAGGGACAAGAAAGGCTCCTCAGGATTCGTAATGGTGTTGTAAAGACGCATTCACCAAAGGAGGAAAACCAGGGGTCGTAAGGGAAAGTTTGCTTGCTGAAATGGGAGAAAATGTGACCTAAATGCACCTAAAATGATGTGTTTTCAGATCTGAAATGATCCCAAACTGACCCTAAAATGATCTTAAACGAATGCAAATTTTATGGCTAAATAATGCAAGAACTAGGATTTTAAACCTGGCTCTGATACCGAAATGATGTAAACTTAACCCTAGATAGAGAATTTTCCAAGAATATTAAAAGATTAATAAGTTTACCAAAAAACTAGTTACTGGTTTGATGGATTTTCAAGAAACTGAATAAGTTAACAGTCTCAATTAAAGATTCAGACCTAAAATCAATGATTATACTTAAGCGTTCTTAGCACGTAAGATATTCAATAATGATTCATACGTTATTTAACAAGTAAAAGCACACATGCTCAATATTTGTAGACCACAGAAAATTTAGAAAAGATTCTAGAGATGATAGGCAGTACCACAAGTAATGGAGGAAAGGAAAGAAATTACCGGGGTTCGATGAAAGTGTCGCCGCCATGGATGGAGAGGAAGATGTCAATCGTCGAAGTCAATGGCGTTGTAATCCTCCATAGCTCATTCTCTTGATGTGAGGATTAGTGTTTAGGGCTTGGGTAAAGATTTGGGGATTAAAGTTAGGGTTTGAAAGAAGATTTGAGGATTAGGGTTTTGAATTAGGCAGTAGGGTAATCGGGTTGATGCAGTAAGATGGTGGACGGGGTGTTCAGTGTTGGGATGAGAAGCAGGAGGGTCGGATTGGGTGGTGCAGGCTTGGTGTGGTGACTATGGTGGGAGGCAGTCAGGAAGGAGATGGAGGCAGTGAGCAAGGTGATCGGGTGCTGCTATGGTAGTGTCGGGATGTTGGCCTGCGGGGTGGTGATGATGAAGACGGGGTTTGCTTCAGGTGAAGGTGTTATGGGTAGGAGACAGGGGAGGTCGGCTGTAGTGGTAGTGAAGGGGCTTTGGATGTTTGGGTTTCAGGATGAAGAAGGAATATGAGGGGGGAGGGGGGGTAATCTAGGGTTTCTCACAAACCCTAATATCCTCTCAATGTCTTACACACAAGGAGATGAAGAGCAAAACTCAACACACAAAATTTTAATTAATCAAAGCATATCTTTTCATTAGTCTAAAGGCCTATATATAGGCTTAAAACAAATCTTAAGAATATCCCAATGTGCAAAAAGTAAAGTGTGCAAATAGCAGAACTACTACATATGGCTAAATAGCCATCCAAATGTCAAAAACAACTATAAGTGCTAATATGAAAATAACTAGGATACTAAAATAGTCATATTCGACAATGTCTGCACTGATAGAAGTGCCACAAACGTTTCGAACCGATGTCCTCATCGGTTTGTTAATTGTTAAGAAAACATACCTTAGTGTTCTCAGGGGTTTCTCCTCTCATACCATGTTAGATTTGTAAAAGGACTACTTTCACTAGGGTTACTAAAGCTGAAATAGAGTACACAAATCCTAATTACGAAAAGCAATGAAAAGAGAGGAAATTAAATGAAATGGGCCAGAATTAAGAGAAAGAAAATCCACTAAATGGGAAAACAATAGAAGTAAACAAACAAAAAAAAAAGGAAGAAACTAGTACACAACTATATAGACTACAACATAAGAATACCTACAAAGGACTCACCAATTAAAGGTTACTAGTATAATGCACGTGCGATGCACGTGCGATGTATTTTTTAAAAATATGTATTATACACGTGCGGTGCACGTGGGGAAAATGGGGAGGGGGAATGAAAAGGACAAAAGAAAAATCTACGTATTATATACGCGTGTTGCACGTGGGGAAAATGGGGAGGGGGTATGAAAAGAACAAAAAAAAAATCTACCAACACGTGCACTGCACGTGTTGACACACACTAAGAAATAATAAAAAATTATTTATTTGTTTACAACCCCATCTCTCCCATTATAATAGTTATAGATATTTGTTAACACTTCTCAACCTCTGTACAACCTCCCTCACTCGCAAACTTCACTATAAGTCTAACAATGAAATTTGCTTGAGATAAAGAAAGATAGGTTATAGTAGACATGAACACAAAGGATTCAACTGAAGGGCCTTGAGAATCAAGATTTGATAGCCGGTCCCTCATGCTTAAGGTCATGGTTGTTGTACTAAAACCAAATATTCTCAAGAAAAACTGACTATATATATAAGGCGACACTTTAGCACCGTAAGGTGGCATTAGAGTAGAGTAGAAAAATAAAAGTGATCCACATCCCTCAGAGTGATATTCAGATCATAAAACATAGGGAAATGTAAAGCCACCAAGGACAGAAAAGGTTCAAAACACAACTTCTGCTGTACGTACAGGCTCCAAGGTGGCCTACTGCTTATCAAATGGAAAGTCAATTGAATCACCAAAGTGTATAGCACGCATTCGTTGCCTTAATTTAGCGAGTTTTTACTGAACAACTTTTTCCTGTTGCTGACAAGAAAAACTTCTCTTCTTATATGACATGATTTGTATGAACTTTCCATTCAAAATTTTAAGTATTGAAATCCTTGAAATTATCATTTCAATCACGTTTATTAAATTTTTTTTTTAACTGGCAAAAGGTAGAATAATCCTACCTCACAGAAAATATATATATATCAAAAGAAAGTAAGTGCTAGGACTATTACAGAATAGGGTGGAGGAGATTACTCGAGCATAGGGTGAAGCCAAGTTCGAGATGGCATGTCGTTGGATCGTAGAGAGGGTATTGGACTATTATCGTACACCTCTACTAGGTCCAATGACATGATCTCATCCCCCTTTTTCACCCATAACAAAGCCCGAAACAAAAAGAACCCACCTTCCGCCATAATAAAAGCCTACAAAACAACCAAATAGAGTTTGAGAAGAGTACAAAACTGGACTAAACACAGTCCTAAAAAATAGAAACCATAATCAGAGATTAAGGAGTGTTGCTGTCTGCACCATCACTTCGAGCAGGCCTCATGAGGTCGCTGTCTCCTGTGCCCCTGAGTTCCTCCATAATCTTTGCCTTCTTCTTGGATTCTCCACTTGAATCTAGCCAATATGAGAACCAAAATTTTGTATTAGTGATTAGCATATCCACAGGTGTATGCTTGTTGTAAAAAATTCTATCATTTCTAGCATTCCAAAGACTCCAACAGACAACTAGTGTAACCAAATGCCAGGAGTGAGTGAATTTGTGCTTGTTGTGATCGAAACACCAAGAGGTGAAACATACCGAAATAGACTCAGGCAGATTTGTGATGCTGAAAGCTTGTGTAAAGTGCAGCCATGTATGAGCAGCCACAGGGCACTCAAAGAAAATGTGGTAGGAGGTTTCAATCTGACATGCACAAGCAGTGCATGTCAGATCACCATCCCAACCTCTAGAATGCAATCTGTCCATGGAATTTAGCTTTTCCCCGCTCAGCATCCATATGAAAATTTTGCATTTGAGTGGTGCGCAGTTCTTCCAACAAGCGCGATAGAAAGGAGAGATTAGGCCAGAAACACTATAGAAGCTATAGGCTGAATTGAAAAAATAGCACCCAGTGCTAGAGTGGTTCCAGAGAGCTTTATCAGGCTGCTGAGAGGGCTGGACATTAGATATGGCCTGTAGAAGGTGTCTCTTTTCCTTCAGGGTGATGCTAGAAGAAGAGGTGTGTAGACTAGGTCTCCAAGTCCAATTGCCTTGGGCCAGTATGCCCCGAGATCGCAGAGAGGCTTCTTTGTTCCATGCTGCTTCTAAGAGGGAAGGATAAAGGGTGGCAATGCTTTGTCCCTCTATCCATTTAGAGGTCCAGAACTTGAGCATAATCCCGTTACCAAGTTCCCAAGAGATCCCCTGGTTGAATTGTTCTTTTAGTTTGAATAAATTCTTCCAGAAGTCTGAGGCATGGGCCTTACAGATGAATTCACCAGAAGTGTTGTTGAAATATAGGGACTTGAGAGTTTGAGAACAAAGGGAGTTGTCAGTATAGAGTTTCCACCATCACTTCATGAGAAGTGCGTTATTGAATTGTTGAAGGTCTAAGAATCCAAGTCCACCCTATTTTTTAGGCTGGCAGATATGCTTCCAGCTGGTACAAGAGGCCCCCGTAGCCTTGGTGTCTCCTCCAACCCAAAAGAACCTGCTTCTCATTTGATCGATCCTGGCAATCACCCACTGAGACAGCTTGAAGAAAGAGGCAAAATAAGTTGGGAGGGCGCTAAGAACAAAGTTGATCAGGATGAGTCGACCCCCCTAGATAAAAGACAGCCTTTCCAAGTGGACAATCTCCTCTCAATTTTAAGAAGCAAAGGTTGCCAATCTCGTATCTTAAGCCTCCCCTTTGCGAGTGGCATTCCTAGATACTTGGTTGGCAGGTTATCTTGATTGCAACATAAGATATGCGAAAAAGCATTTAGCTTATCCTGAGAGTGTCCAAAATATGTGATAGAGGATTTGGAGAGGTTGATGTGAAGCCCAGAGACATTCGCAAAGAGATGCAGGAGCACTTTCAGATGGAGAACTTCTTGCTCGCCTCCTTTGCAGAAAATAAGAGTATCGTCGGCAAACTGTAATATGGAGAGATGGGCTAGGGATCCCCATAGGTTGATCTGGGAAAAGGTGCCATTATCTCTGCCAACACGCAACATTTGCGCGAGCACATCAACAACGAGTATGAAAAGCATTGGAGATAGAGGGTCACCTTGCTTGAGTCCCCTTTTAGAGTCGATGGTCTTGCCATTGACCAAAACATTGGATTTGGTGGAGTGCAATATTGCTTTAATCCAGGAACACCAACAAGGGCCAAAGCCCCTTGCAATAAGCAGTTGCTCCAAGAAATCTCAGCTAAGAGTATCAAAAGCCTTGCGAAAATTAATTTTCAGCATAAGCGAATCAGATTTCTTAGAACAACATAAGTTGATTGCTTCGTGTGCCACTAGAAAGCAATCCACCGTAGATTTGCCCTTGAGGAAGGTGCTTTGAGAAGATGATACAAGGGTGTGCAGCATAGGGCTTAACCTGTTGGCCAGAATCTTGGTAAAAATATTCATGGAGCAGTTGAGCAGGCTAATTGGACGATAGTCAGAAACAGAGGAGGCTCCTTCACATTTAGGGATGAGCACAATGGTAGAGTAGTTCAGCCTATCGATGTCAGCTTCCCCATTTTGGATGCCAGAAGCATATTACATAAGTCATCTTGGATGGTCTCCCAATGCTGTTGATAGAAATGAATAGAGAATCCATCTGGCCCTAGAGCTTTGTGTCCGTTCATGCTGAAGATTGCTCTCTTGATTTCGTCCTTACTGAAAGCTTCATCAAGTACAGAGAGATCAGATGTTGATGGGGGATATAGAGATGCCCAGTCTATTCTAAAGTCTGACTCTGAACTAGTGCCACAGATATCTTGGAAATGTGACTCGAAACATGATCTAATTGCCGACTGATCTGTGATGAGGTCTCCATTGTGAAGAAGTGAAAAAATGAAATTCTTACGTTGCCTCTCATTAGCCATAGAGTGAAAGAACTTTGTGTTTGCATCACCCTCTTTGATCCAAGTGATACGAGATCTCTGCCTCCAGTAAGTAACCTCAGCTTGGATCAGTTGATGATATTCAGTACGGGCAGCAGAGAGTTCAGCAGATTGGGCAGAGTTTAGAGTTTGTGAGTTAGCTATAATGTCAAGATTGTGGATAGCTTGGAGTAGGGACTCCTTGCACTTGGGAATGTGGCCGAAGACCTCGTTTCTGCACCTTCTGGTCCTTCTCTTTAAGAGGATAAGTTTCTTAGCAAAGATATCAACTTTGCATCCAGCACAGTTGAAACTAGTCCACCAACTAATAATGTTGTGGTTAAAATCCTTGTGAGAAGCCCATGCTTTTTCGAATTTGAAGTAGTGGATTTTGTTCTGTATCGCATGGGAGTTGAGGATAATAGGGCAGTGATCAGATGCAATGAGGGGTAAGGAGTGCTGGACACAAGAGGGGAAAGACTGATCGAAGTGCCTTGAGATAAGGAATCTGTCTAACCGCGCAAAAGAAGGATTTTGCCTAAGGTTGGACCAGGTGTACTTCCTCCCTGCAAGCGAGAGATCAATGAGTTGCAACTGTTGGATCCAGCTGCGAAAGTTCTTCATGTCTCTGCTAGAACTGGAGCCTCTATTCCTTTCTAGATTTGAGATCGTCGCATTGAAATCCCCACAGACGACCCATGCATCACAGAGTAGCCTTCTTCGCTGCACAATTTCATGAAAGCAGAGGTCTTTATCATCAAGCTCAAAAGGGGCGTAAACGGAGGTGAGGGACCATTCCAGTCCTGATGATTTAGTGCGGAAAGAGGGAGATAGAGAAAATATCAATAGCAAAGTACAGGCAGTCAAGGACATTATCATTCCAGCCAACAAGAATACTGCCGCGACTATCAATGGCATCAAGGGATCTCCAATTGTTGATAGAATTGCCTCCGATAGAAGAGAGTTTTCGTGGGGAGGGCTTGGATAGCTTGGATTCTTGGAGGCATGCTACAATGATTTGGGCATTTCGAAGTCCATTTTTTATTAGGGCACACTTATAGGGGTTGCCTAACCCTCGAACATTCCAACTTCCTATCTTCATTGAAAATGAAAAACACAACAAGCACGAAAGCAGGCAAGATGCAACATACTCAGGCACTAGTTGAGCTGTTGCTGTTGATCGACGAGATCAACTACAAGCTCTGCAACCTGGATGAGCTTGATGATTGAGTGTGGCCTAGTAGCCTCAACTCCAACAGATTCCGCAACTTTGATAATATCTTCATTAAAAAACAAAGCGAATGGATTTCGGCATGCATAGTTAATAGAATTCTTGGAGGAGGATGTACCTGCCGATTTACGGAGGGAGGCAACCTTAACAGAGGAGCGAAGATGCTGCAAGAATGGTCTTGATGAGGAAATTTTGGTGGCGGATCTGCTGCGCTTGCTAGCTCCTTCTTCAAATCCTGGCGGTACAGAGCCTGTGGAAGAGGTGGAGACATTCAGGTGACACCTAGGAATGAGGGATTTGGTTCTGAAGCTTGAGGTTCTAGCTCCCATGGCACCAGAGCTGAATTGGAAGTTCTTAGAGGCCTCCAGCTTGGAGACACGCTTGGTGACCTCTGCCTCAAGTACAGATTCCACTGCCGGTTTGATTTGAATGAATAAGGATTGGGGTATATTGACCGTCTTGCCTTTCCACTCCATTTGACACATCTCTTCTTCAGGTGCAATATCATGTGAGCTGGTAGAGCTGTCGGGATGGGTTTGTGACGCCTCAGTAGAAATATTCAGATTGCCCTTGGGAGAGTCAGATTCGATCTCAGTGATAGGGGGAGCAGGATTTGCCTCAACTGTTGCCACTAATTGCTGTGGGGGAGGGAGCACTTTTGGCACTTTCGCACTAGAATCCGTCATGCCAGAGATATTCAAAAATTGGTTAGCAAAAAGGGAAAGATTCTGTGAGGGCTGTGACTGCGCTGCAAAATCCTTAACTGTGCTAACTATCTCCTTGATTTTTGCCTTTCCTTTATTGTCTCCGATAAACCCTTGATCACCTAGCGAAATTTGCGGGGGGTTTGTAACCGCCTGCTGAACCGGTGGCGCTTCCCTCCGATGCCAGAAGCTTGTGGAAGAGGCAGTGTTTTGGGAGAATAGTCGTACCTTGCGCTGGCAACGTCAGCGGAGGGGATTGGGTTGCCGTAAATAAGCACAGGTACCTCATGAACTTGCAGTTCCTTAGTCCAAGGCACTTGATAATGAATGAGGAGATTCTTTGGGATTAGGCCAACATCATCAACTTCAATCAAAATGAGGGCTTGATCGCGAGAGGTCGCTGCTTTCATGTCTCCACTCATAGTTACATACTTACCGAAGGGTTGAACAATCTGCTCGATGGAGCTTTGATTCCACATATGAAAAGGCAGCAGGGGAACATTGATCCAGATGGAGCATGACTTTGGCTTCGTTTTAGCTCCAAAGTCCATCAACCAAGGGGAAAAGGTCGCATTAAAGCCTGAGAACTTAAAAATACCATCTGCGATAGCCCTTTTGGCATCTTCTTCTGATGGGAATTGGACGTGGAAAACCCCGTCGCAAACCCTCTTTTCCTCCCACCATCCACCCTGTCTCTTCCAGGCAAAGTTTAGGGCACTTTCTACCGTTGCGGCATCTGGGTTGGAGCGGGGGTTAATCAGGTGTAAGAAAGCGCATGCATGAAGCGCTGGGAGGGCCGAAGCTATCTCTGAGTTGTGGGCAAGCTCAATGGCCATGGACTCCATCCTGTTGAAGATCGGACAGTCTCTAACGCGATGGCCGACCTTTCAATAGTTGAAGCAATGTATACCGCTCTTTCTGCAGTCTGCCGCCAGGTGGTCCATGTCTCCACACCGCATGCACCGAGACTCCATCTTGCTGCGACGATTTCCTTGTTGGGTCTTGAGGCGGCGAGAGTAAAAGTGATTTGAGGGGAAGAAGGATTTGGAAGGGGAAGGGGATTTTTTGGGTTTTTTGGTAGGGAAGTGAAAGGGGCGGGATGAATAGGATTTGGGCTTTGGGAACGAGGAGGGTAATGATGAGGGGAAGGAGCCATTAGTACCTGAGCATAAGATCTCCTCTTGTTCCAAGGCAGCCATGCTCTCTCTTCTCGCCTCTCACCACTCTCCTCTCTCATTTTTTTTGATCCAATAGTTTTTTTATTTTTTTAATAATTTTTTTGGCCAAATATAATCGTTTTTTTATTAAATTATTTTAAAAGCATAGCATTATCATTTAAAAGATAATTTGATATAATATTTTCCTAAAGATATAATATTGTAATGATCCTCATGATCAAATTTTTTTTAATATTATCATATATAAAAAACATAAATTTAAATATGATTAATAAAAATAGCATTATTTGGTTACTTTTATAGTTATTGTTGTTTGTTGTTGTTGTAAAGTAACTGTCTTCTTCATATAACAATAAAAAAGAGGTACATAAAATCCAAGTTAGAGGTGATTCCAGAATCATGCAATTGAGTTACAGTGAGAGTCAAAAGATTTTGAAATGACCTCGATTTGTTTTAGACCACCTTGACTCTAAAAAAATTTATCGTATGTTTTCAAAGTTAATCCCTCTAATTCCCCAAATAAAACAGCCAACAGAATAACTCTAAACCCAAAAATATATATACCTATTTGGCTGGAGTAATAGACTCCATCCCAGTCTTCAATAAATTTTGTTAAATGAAGCCTGCTTTACATATTCATAACTAGGCTGTGTTACAAGAGCATTATCGCTTGACATTCAGATTCCCTCCTTGATTGGTAGAGGGATTTTCTTATTCTTATGGATGCATGTTTATTGTGTAGTCTCTTCTTGTTGCCAAGCATAATAAAAAAGGGACCACAATCACAAACTCCATCAATTAAATAAGCGAGAGCCTCTCATTCTAATTGATTAAAAAGAGAATAGCTAAAAGCAAAGGAAGCAACTACCATTTAGAACGAGGCAAGTCAGAAACACAATTAATTACAATATAATTATTTCTATAATTAACAGTATAAAAGAGTCATTTAGAGTAATCATGAACGAGAGTAAAACAGAAAAAAAAGCTCTAGTTGATTTGTCTTACATCTGCTCAATAACTACATGATATTATAAAATAGAAGGAAGGATTCACAAAAAAACAAGACAAGATAAAGTAAGGAAAAGCCCAACTCAAGAATCATGCATCACTTATTGATAATAACTACAGGCTTCACTGAATTTTTTTAATTCACTTGATAATTACAGGTGTTTGTTGCTGCTGAATTTGGTGTGAGAGCAAACAAATGTATTTGTGGATTCTTTTGGAAACAAATAAGGCAAACATGTTGACTTTTGGCCGGCGTTTGACTGTTTGCTAATGCTGCCGTTAACCTACAAAAATGTTCGATACACCGGAATGGCTCCCAGCGACGAACCCTCCGACGCTTAAGTCAGCAAACAGGAAGATTATGAAAGAGCGATTTGTGGAAAAATATTGATTACCTTTTTTATGGTGGGGGAGAGAGGTATTTATAGTCGCCTTTAGAGATAGTTTAGAAATAATCATTTATCTCTATGTCCCAGTGTTTTTGAATAAGAAATAGAGTTCTAACTCATTTCGTGATAAGAGAGGCAGTTTGATAACCACGAATTTGAATTACTCTTTAAATGTCCTGAGCTGGTTTGTAATAGGCCATCACCCTTATCCAGTAGGACAAATCCGTTTTGGGGTTATTGGGCTTGGAAAAGACCCAATTCCCATTTCGGACCCGTTTGTGGAGGAAATTACCGTTTTACCCATGGGAGCTTCAAGATTCGTGCCCGATATGAACGGTCCCGATTTGGTCCCATTTCCTACTCGGTTCCAAGAATGCGCGGATCGTGTTTCCGAACCCAGGAGAGGCTTCGGCTGCTTGACACGTGGCGTTGACCGTTGACTATCTCTATCTCTCTTTTTGTTTTAATCACAACCATTAATCACGATTGAATGCGCATCGGGAGGCAGAGTTTTTTCCTCATTTCGATGTCGGTGAAAAGGATGCTCGGGGAGCGCTGCTGAGGTCCAGAGACACTTTGAGAGAGTGACACGTGGGGAATTTTGACCGTTGACTAGTTAACACTGTTTTTTCTCATTTCGACGTCAGTGACAAGAATGCTCGGCAAGAGCTACCGAAGTCTAGGGAGACTTCGAGAATGCGACAAGTGGAGATTTTGACCCAATTCGCGTTGACTTAGTCAACTCCTCGGTTAGCTTTGCGCAGCTGCATTGTAACTGGCTTTTCCGGTGATACGGAGGTCGGATTGGGGCGTTTGACCCCTCATTTCGAAGCTGACTCAATGATCTACAATTTCTCTTCAGAAGTCAGTTGAAGAATCGCTTTCATTGTCAAAATAGTCCCGCAACATCTTTGCCTTCATGAAGTTGAGAAGAGCTTTGTATGACTCTAGGGGAGATCCGTTCATGGAGGTGATTTTAGGGAGCGTCTCTAAGAGATAGTTGAGCTCCAAACTCATTTGGAAAGAGAGCCAATCAGAAGGCGAGCGGGACGAAGAGCTTCACCAGGCTCTAGGGGAGAGCTGTTCGGGAGGCGAGTTTGAGGAGCAACTCTAGGGGAGAGTTGAGCTTCGAACTGATTTGGAAGAAGAGGCCACTCGAAAGGCGAGCGGAGCGAAGTGCTTCACAAGGCTTTAAGGGAGAGCCGTTCGAGAGGCGAGTTTAAGGAGAAACTCTAGGGGAGAGTTGAGCTCCGAACTCACTTAGAAGAAGGGGGTCGCTTGGAGGCAAGTTTTGTGGAGGATCGGATAGCTTGTACTCATATCGTCGCCAGTCGTAGGAGTGTTTGAATGGTCGTTTTCGAGCCCCAAGCCCGCATACTTGCAAGTTTTGAGGGTGGGTTCTAACCATGATTCTGAACTCCAAATTAGCTGTTTAAGATTCTCCAATGAGTTGTAGGAGCAATTCCGAATGGTGAGCCACTCCACGTTTGCTTGTTCGCAAGCGACTAAAGCGGCGTTGAACCAAGTGTTGGACTCCAAACTTGTTGTTTGATGGGGTTAACGAGTTGTAGGAGCAATTCTAAATGGTGAGCTGCTCCGCACTTGCTTGTTTACAAGCGGCTAAAGCGGCGTCGAACCAAGTGTTGGGCTCTAAACTTGTTGTTTGAGGGGGTTAACGAGTTGTAGGAGCAATTTCAAATGGTTAGATGCTCTGCATTTTCTTGTTTACAAGTGGCTAAAGTGGCGTCGAACCAAGTGTTGGACTCCAAACTTGTTTTTTGAGAGGGTTAACGAATTGTAGGAGTAATTCCGAATGGTGAGCTGCTCCACACTTGCTTGTTTACAAGCAGCTAAAGCAGCATCGAACCAAGTGTTGGACTCCAAACTCATTTTTTGAGGGGGTTAACAAGTTGTAGGAGTAATTCCGAACGGTGAGTTGCTCCACACTTACTTATTTACAAGCAGCTAAAGCAGTGTCGAACCAAGTGTTAGACTCTAAACTCGTTTTTTGAGCTTAGCAAGTTGTGGGAGCAGCCCTGTGGGACAAGTTGGACTTCGAACTTACTATTTAACGAGTCGCAGATGTGACACAGAGCGATAGACATGAGGCAAATGCAATAACTTTCAATAGAAAAAGGTAAGTTTTATTGAAACAAACTAAGTAACGGCTTCAATAAGGCTAACCATTATTACATGCTTTTGGCTGTGTTACAAGCATCGGCCTTATTGAAAACTGAAAACACACTTCTACGAGAGGGGGTTAGGCACCCTCGTGGTACTTCATTCGATGCTCAATATTCCAAGTCTGTCTTCCTAGAAAAGGAAAAATCTCATTGAGTTCATCAACTAGTTCGGGAAGGACTACTGTTCCGTTGGGGGAGCTCTAATGCTTCAAGTGGGATGACCGAGCCCCCCATTGTAGTGGTGTAACACCTCCAAGTGGTCTCTTGGCTTCCTTTGACTTCTCCTACTCCCGCAGAGGTTGGGAACTTCAATTTCATGTGAAAGACTGAGGGTACGACGTGGAGTACTGCTAGGCCTGGTCAGCCCAGGATAGCATTATAAGCGGCCTTCACATCGACGACCATGAAGTCCATTATCTCTATCCGAGTTGTAGGGGTTTTTCCTGCGGTCACATCAAGAATGACTATTCCTTCGATTAGGATTGGAACCCCAGAAAACTCATGGAGTGTGTATCCGGCAGGCTTGAGACGATCTCGAAAGAGTTTGAGGGCGGAAGGCTTCTAGGAAGAGGATATTGACGGAACTGCCATTATCGACCAGGATTCGGTGCACCTCGTGGTTGGTCATTTGAAGACTAATTATGAGCGCGTCACAGTGGTTGGATGCCTTCCAGATCTTTATCTGAGAATGTCATCGAGACCCCAGGGTTCTTGGCCAAGGGAAAGTTCTGGACCGAACTCACTTCTCGGATGAAGGCCATTCGGGGGGAGATTGATTCTCCCCCCATTGGACCTCCATGGATAAGGTGGAGGATGGCCCCAGATTCAGTCTTGGAACTCAACGGACCTCTTGGTTCGCTTGTTGGCTCCTCGGGGTAGAAGATCGACCCCGTCCTTTCTGACGAACTTGACCAGGTGTCCCCACTGTATGAGTTCTTCGATCTCCTCCTTAAGAGCCCAACAATTATTCGTGTCGTGGTCGTGGTCCCTATGAAAGTGGCACCACTTATCCATGTTCCTTTTCTTGCCAGTGGTATTCATTCTAGGGGTACCGTGGAGTAGCCCTTCCTTGTCCACCTCCATAAGAACTGATGATATGCTAGCATTGAGGAGGTGAACTTCTTAAAACGAGAAGCTGGGCGACGCTGGCCATTGTTATCCTTCTGAAATTTATGGGACCCTTCTTCGCTTGTATTCTTCCGTTTGTTCCCGATAGATGACTCCTCTCGACTGGGGGGTTGAGAGCTTCTTCCACACGGAGCTAGTTCTCACTCCTAAGCAGGAGTTCCGAGAAGTCCCGAGGAGGCTTCTTGGCAAGGGACGCCTTGAGGTCGGCGTTATTGACGTTGTGCTAGAATGCTGCAGAGTCCATTGATTGGCTGAGAGAGGCAATAGACCAGGCTTCGGCGGTAAAGCGCCGAACGTATCTTTTAGGCATTTACCCTTTCTTTCAGAGTCCATTAATTCCTATTTTTTCTAATGTTTCTAGTAAGAATATGAAGGGTCTTAGTATTAAGTTACAATTATTGTATGGTCAAGTAAGAATATGAAGGATCTTAGTATTAAGTTACAATTATTGTATGGTCAAGTAAGAATATGAAGGGTCTTAGTATTAAGTTACAATTATTGTATGGAGTCTATAAAAGAGTTTTCAATGGAATGAAAAAAATGAATTTCATAGACAATTCTCCTTGTGTTTGTCTCTCACTTTCTTCAACATCTCTCCACAAAAATAAAGGCTGAAATTACAGCCAACATAGTGGTATCAGAGCTAGGCGATACGTTTAGTGCTTGGAAAAACAAACCCCAAACTATGGCATCCTCAAGCAATGAAAAGCAAAGAAGTATTGTTCCAGAATTTGATGGCGAAAACTATGATTTTTGGTGTGTGAGAATGAGAACTTTGTTCATCTCACGAGATCTCTTGGAGTATGTTGAAGATGGGTTTGATGAACCAGAAGATACAACGACTTTGTTAAATGATGAAGCGAAGAAATCGAAGGAGAATATAAAAAATGATGCTAAAGCTATTCTCTTGATTCAAGAAGGAGTTACAAAAGCCATCTTTCCGAGGATTATCAATGCAACAAGATCAAAGGAGGCTTGGGATATTCTTCAAAGAGAATATAGAGGAAGTTCCCAAGTAAAAATCTTTACGAAGAGAATTTGAAAATTTGCAGATGAAAGAAATGGAGTTGTTGAAGGATTATTTTACTAGTCATGGAGGTCATTAATCAAATGAAGACGTATGGAGAAACTATTCCAGTCAAAGAATAGTTGAAAAAATTCTTATTAGCTTACCGGAAAAGTATGATCCTGTTGTTGCTGTCATTGAGCAAACCAAAGATCTTGAGACTTTGGGTATTGAAGAGTTGATGGGTTCTATTAAAGCATTTGAGCAAAGATTGAATATGCGCTCAGAAAAATCAGTTGAGAGTGCCTTTCAATCTAAGGTCAATGTTGTCCCAAGAAATCACGAGAAGAACTCAAATGAAGAATCTTACCGTGGTAGAAGAAATGCAAGAGGAAGAGGAAGCTATGCAAGAGGACGGGGAAGAGGACGAAGCCATTTTACAAGGCAAAGCAACGAGGAGTCCACTCAACAAAGGTGCAGAATTTGTCAAAGAAGAAGCCATGATGAGAAAGATTGTTGGTTTCGTGGAAAACCACAATGTCACAATTGCAAGAAGTTTGGACATATCCAAAAGGAGTGTGACTTGAATAATATTCAGCACGCAAATTTTACCAAAGAGAAGGAGTCCAATGATCATTTGTTCTATGTTTGTCAAGTTTCTACGGAACAAAAAGATGATGTTTGGTTTCTTGATAGCGGGTGTAGCAATCACATGACTGGGCAAGAAAGCATATTCAAGGAGATAAGTTCAGCTTCCAACTCCAAAGTGAAGATGGGTAATGGTGCCTTGGTTGCAGCAAAAGGAAAAGGTACTATTTCCATAGAAACAAAGAAGGGAACAAAGGATATTCAGGATGTGTTACTAGTTCCAAACTTGGCGCAAAACTTGTTGAGTGTTGGGCAACTTCTAGAGCATGGGTACGCCGTTCATTTTGAAGATCTCTTTTGCAAGATTTATGATCAAAGAAAGCAAGTGGTGGCAAATATCAAGATGGAGAAAAATAGGAGTTTTCCTCTTATTTTTTCTTGTAAAAATGTTGCTTTGAAGGCGGATGTGGTTGGTGACTCATTGCTATGGCATAGAAGACTCGGCCATTTAAATTTACAAAGCTTGAAGAATCTTCATCAAAAGAACATGGTGTATGGGCTGCCATTCATTGAAGAACTAAAGGATGTATGTGAAGGTTGTGCACTTGGAAAGCATCATCGAGAAGCATTTCCAAAAGAAAAGGCATGGAGAGCTGAAGCACTGTTGGAGCTTGTTCACACCGATGTTTGTGGTCCTATGATGACACAATCTCATGGAGGTAACAAGTATTTTATAACCTTCATTGATGACTTTTCTAGAATGGCAGGGGTGTATTTTATGAGGCAAAAATCGAAAGTGTTCTCTATCTTCAAAAAATTTCAGCATTTTGTTGAGAGGCAAAGCAGACAATTGATTAAAGTGTTGAGAAGTGATAGAGGTGCAAGTATAACTCTAATGAATTTGACAAGTTTTGTGAAGATATTGGCTTGGATAGGCAGTTAACGGTTGGATACACTCCTCAGCAAAATGGTGTGGCGGAAAGAAAGAATAGAACCGTGGAGGAGATGACAAAGTCAATGCTTCATGAGAAAGGGCTTCCCTTGTCATTTTGAGCTGAAGCGGTGTCCACGGCGGTTTATTTGCTGAATCGGTGTCCAACAAAAGCGGTGAAAGATCAAACTCCAATTGAAGCTTGGAGTGGGAGGAAGCCATCCTTAAACCGCTTAAAAGTTTTTGGATGTATTTGCTTTGCTCATGTTCCGAAGGAGTTAAGACACAAGCTTGATGAGACAAGTGAGAAGTGCAACTTTGTGGGTTATAGCTCAAAATCAAAGGTCTATAGACTTTTTAACTTGAAGAAAAATAAGTTGGCTGTAAGTAGAGATGTTTTCTTTGATGAAAAATCTTCTTGGGATTGGAAAGAGAAGAAAGCTCAAGTGCAAGTTGTTTCTTATGATGAATCATCGACCGACAAAGAAGATGAAGATAATGTCCATGAAGAGCCACTCCAAATGACTCCTATGAATAGCCCACAATCCAGTCCATGATCACCATCAAGCTCAGGTTCGTTTTCCTCAAGTTTACCTTCACGAAAAACGAAAAGTCTAAGTGATGTGTATGCTCAGTGCAATTTTTGTATCATTGAGCCACAAAGCTTTGAAGAAGCTATCCAAGAAGAGGCCTGGAAGAAAGCTATGGAAGAAGAAATTGAAGTAATTGAGAAGAACAAGACTTGGGAGTTAGTTGAGAAACCAAAAGACAAAGATGTGATTGGAGTGAAGTGGATATACAAAGCAAAGCTTAATCTGGATGGTTCTGTTCAAAAGAAGAAAGCAAGGCCTGTTGCTAAAGGGTATTCTCAACAACCCGGAGTTGATTTTGAAGAAAGCTTTTCTCCAGTGGCTCGGCATGACACCATTAGAGTTCTCATTGCTCTTGCGGCTCAAAAGGGCTGGTTATTGCATCAGCTTGATGGGAAATCAGCATTCTTAAATGGCACTTTGAAGGAAGAGGTCTACGTAGAGCAACCTTAAGGCTTTGTAGCAAAAGGAGGAGAAAGGAAAGTGTACAAGTTGAAAAAGGCTTTGTACGGACTCAAACAAGCTCCCCGTACGTGGTACAGTGAGATTGATGGCTACTTCAACAGCAAGGGTTTTCAAAGAAGCAAGAGTGAACCAACCTTATATGTCAAGAGGCAAGGTACATCCAGAATTCTTATTATTTCTCTCTATGTGGATGATATGGTGCTCACGGGTAATGATGAAAAGATGATTGCTAAATTTAAAATGGAGATGAAAAAAAGGTATGAAATGAGTGATTTGGGATTATTGCATCACTTCTTGGGCATTGAAATTTATAGAGAAGACGGGGGAGTATTTATTTGCCAAAAGAAGTATGCAAATTCTCTTCTTGAAAAATTTCAAATGCAGAATTGCAATCCAGTTTGCACTCCATTGGTGGTGAATGAGAAGCTAAGCAAAGAAGAGGGAAGCAAGGAAGCGGATGCCTCTCTCTATAGAAGCTTGGTTGGAAGTTTATTGTACTTGACAGCTTCTAGACCCGACATTATGTATGCCACAAGCATACTGTCTAGATTTATGCACAAGCCAAGCCAAATTCACTTTGGCGCTGCGAAAAGAGTGTTGAGATACATCAAAGGTACTCTTGACTTTGGTGTTTGGTATGAGAAGAATGCCGATACAAAGTTGATTGGATTTTGTGACAGTGATTGGGCCGGATGTGTTAATGATATGAAAAGTACTTCAGGTTATGCTTTCACTATTGGTTCAGGTGTGGTTGCTTGGTCTTCAAAGAAGCAACAAACGGTGGCACAATCATCAGCCGAGGCGGAATATGTTTCAGCTGCACTAGCAACTTCACAAGCAATGTGGTTAAGGAGAATTTTGAAGGATGTTGGTAAGAAGCAAGGAGAAGCTACTCCAATCTTGTGCGATAACAAATCAGCCATTGCTGTGACAAAGAATCCAGTCTATCATAGCCGCACAAGACACATTGCTATCAAGCATCACTTCATTAGAAATATTGTGGAGAAAGCAAAGGTCGAGATCAAATATTGTAACACCAATGATCAGGTGGCAGACATTTTTACCAAAGCACTTCCAAGAGACAAGTTCTAGTACTTCAGAGAGTTGATGAATATCACAACAAGGAATTAAGGGGGAGTGTAGAAATTAATTCCTATTTTCTCTAATGTTTCTAGTAAGAATATGAAGGGTCTTAGTATTAAGTTACAATTATTGTATGGTCAAGTAAGAATATAAAGGGTCTTAGTATTAAGTTACAATTATTGTATGGTCAAGTAAGAATATGAAGGGTCTTAGTATTAAGTTACAATTATTGTATGGAGTTTATAAAAGAGTTTTCGATGAAATGAAAAAAAAAATGAATTTCATAGACAATTCTCCTTGTGTTTGTCTCTCACTTTCTTCAACATCTCTCCACAAAAATAAAGGCTGAAACTACAGCCAATATGAAAATGATGAAAATGAACTAGTCCAATAGTTCATGATATTCGCATAAGATAAATTCTCATTTTCTTTTGTCTACTACATGGAATAAAAAGTGCTCAGCTACTGAGATGAAATGAACATAATTTTTACTTACATGTTTAGTTCATTGTTATGAATCAACAAAGATTATTTTACTTATCGATTGTTGTTATACTAGTTGTAGTATAAAAAATATATATTTTGAAAACATTACTAAATTTGGATAATCTGACTCCCCAATCCAAATCCAAAAACTTAATGAGTTTAGATCCCTATTGTATCCTACAAAATCTTGGTGGATCAGCAAGTGGATCTCAACTTGGATCTGACCTGTTCTCATCCCTAAACATAAGTTGGTTTTCATAATAGTTTGAATGCTGATGATATTTTTTCCTATAACCATTTTGGATAGGGTTTTTAACATATATGCCCCTAACAAATACGTGAATATTATGCACGTCCCTTACAAATATGTATTTTCATATTTATCCTCAACAATATATACCACATATCTTAATTACCCCTCCAGTTAAAAAAACTCAAAACGATGAAAAATTTTCAATTTTTTTTAATGGACTTGATGAAAAATGACTGAAATATTTTCTTCTCTATCATTCAAACTTTATCTTCTTCATTCTTGAAATCCAAGCAATTGTTAATACAACCAACACTCATTAACTTTTCTCAAAATTTCTTCATTTTTTCAAGAAATGGACAAACTAACAGTACATCTTTGAAAACTACATATTCTTCCTCACGTTACTTCTCCAAAATTGTCATCAATCTTGTATTTTAATGATAGATTATAAGATTTCTCATTTATTTTTCTTAAAACTCTTAAATCTTTTATCATTTGATTGTCTAATCTGATCTTTTAATTTGAATTATATTTGTCTCGTAAGGGTAAAATCATGATTAACTTTGTGATATCAAACATAGGGCTAAATATGAAATAAAGTCCAAATTGTTAGGGGCATATACGAAAATACACATTTGTGAGGAATATATATGATATTATCATATTTGTTTGGGGTGTGCATGTTAAAAACCCTTTTGGATAATGTGCCTTCTACAAATTTATAGTCAATCAGGGACCTAAAAGTTTTTTGACTTAACATTATCTTCATAACATTGATACTACTTCAACAGTATTTTTTTCTTCTTCCTGCATATATAAATAGACCACGCTCGTCAAGTATGGGAAACTCTCTGCAAGTAGTCTTACAAGCCCATTAATCTCAAAGTCATGGGCTGCTGGTCAGGGGAGTGCATGCATGTAATGGTGATGGTAGGTCTTCAGTTTAGCATTGCAGGAGCTGCTCTCTTTGCCAAAGAAGCTTTGATTCAAGGTGTCAGCCCTATGGTCTTCATTGTTTATAGGCTCGCCAGTGCTACTCTTGCTTTAGCACCTGCTTCTATCCTATCATCCAGGTACTCTCTCTAGATCTCTCTCTATCTACCATTAATTACTTAAATTTATTGATATCCACCTGTGTCCAAATAGGAGAAGAGAAGATGGAATGGCTTTGGGAATCAAAGGCTTCAGCTCATTGTTTGGTATCGCTTTTGTTGGGTGAGCTAGATCTTTGTATTCAACTTTTTTTACTTCAAGCACATAGCTATAAGAGCATATCCACTATCGTTTGCTAAATAGTTAAAAAATAGAAAATTTAGCAAAATCGAAGCCGCTATCGTTTGATAAAAAGTTATACTTTAGAAACGTGGTGCACAGTGGGCTACTATATTTAGCAGGAAAATATAGCGAAGGCTAAATATAGAAGACAGAAGATCTTGTTCCGTCAATCAATTTTTTTCAATATTAAAAGAGGACGGACGGAAGATCTTCCGTCCTCCAACTTTTAATGCAGAAAAGTTGAAAGATGGAAGAAGATCTTCTGTCCTCGACTTTTATTATATAAAAAGTTAATAAAAGAAGATAGACGGAAGATGATCTTCCGTCCTCTTCTTTTATTATTTTAAAAAATAATAAAAGATGAGATCTTCCTGTCTCTCTTCTTTTTATAAGAATTTTTTTTTCTGTTAAAGGTCTACACATATTTAATTAACTAAAAAAAATTGCCTCAGATGGAAGATGGGCAAAAAAAATTTCCTAAGTTTACGAAAATGCCACTCTCTATTTACGAAAATGCCATTATAAAAAAAATATCACGTGGATCCATAACTTTTTTTCAAAACTTTTCTTTTCATATTTACGAAAATGTCATTGCATATTTACAAAAATATCATTTTCAAACAAAATTTTTAAAAAAAATTGTTAGACGGAAGATCATCCGTCTTCCGTCTCTTCTATTTTTTGGCTTTAACAACTACATCGCTATCCTTCTTTTGCTATTTCTTAAATGCTATATGTGCATATTTTAGCATCAATGATAGTGGATGCTCTAAGAAGCACATAAATGGACACACTACACAATCATCAATATGATACACCAACACATGGAAAATTTTGAAAATCCATGTTAAAAAAGTTATTGTCCTGGCAGATACGTCTATTCTGTTGGACAAAACCACTCCCAAATAAAAGCGTTTGTGCTTCATAACACTGCTTTTTTCCTGCTAGAAATTGGCCTTCGACAGTGTTTATAAGTAGTTCTAAAATCCACAACATAAACATCAACTTTTTTCTATCTCAAAGATATTACTAATATGTTCCCTTATTTATTCATTTATTTCTTTTCACAGTGTGACCCTAAATCAGTACCTCTATTACCAAGGGTTGGATCTGGCATCTGCAACCTTGGCTAGTGCAACCACTAATACCATGCCTGCATTCACATTCTTGATAGCTGCCGCTGTTGGGTAATATTAAACCAAGTAATTTAGACTTGTGTTACTATTTGTAAGATGAAATTATTTGTGTCTTAAATTTAATAACAATGATGATCATTATAATAATAATAATAACAACAACAATAATGGCAATAAATTATTTATGTTAAGGTGATGATCAGGTTAGAGAAAGTAGACATAAGGAGCAGTAGAAGCATGGCTAAAGTTTTTGGTACAGTTATTTGCGTGGGAGGAGCAATTTGTATGGCTGTTTTTATAGGCCCGCAACTCATGACTCCAAATGCTACCCAAACACAGTCTGATTTACATGCGGATGGTGAGAATTGGGTGATAGGATGCATTTTTCTCTTGGGAAGTAGCTGTTGTTGGTCACTCTGGTTAATTTTACAGGTAAAAATTAATGATCATCTTAATCAAGATCGATAACAATTATTAATTTACTTTAATCAATTCGTTTAAAGCAAGAGTAAGACATAAATTTTTCGTGGATATCATCAGGTGCCAATATGCAAAGAGCAACTTGACCCAGTAACATTATCGGTATGGATGTGCTTCTTTGCATTCTTGCAGTCAGCAGTTCTTACTTTCTTCTTAGAGTCAGACTTGAATGCTTGGAGATTGGGTACCAGTTTTCAGCTTTGGGCTGCCATTTATGCGGTTAGTGCTTAAATTCACATTGATGTACTACTAGCTTTTAAGTATATGCAATGGACATGGAGATTGGGTACCAGTTTTCAACTCTTGTTCATAGAGTAATGATTCAGCCACTACCAATTTCACTACCATTCTCTTCACTACCTTATGTGGCGTACTTCTATTGGAGAGTTTTGTAAAATTCTGTTCTTGTCTATTCGATCTTTCATGATTAATTATGAACAATTCAATTAATAGCCCAAAGATCACCAATACCGAATATTTCACAAACAAAGCTTAATATGATCTATTGTTTAAGATGACATACCTTGATTAACAGCGGAAGATGTAATGGCTGCCATCTTCTTTCTTCTGACTCCTGACGATTACTCTTCTTCTCAGAATTCGGTTTCTCTCTCTAACCCTATTTCTTTATGCGTTTCTTGATGGAGAAGAATGCTACTCTATCACAGGGAGAGAGAGGACCCAATCCTTTATATAACATAACCTCTAAATCTGGTACGTCCATCATATACCAATTCAACGCTTAAGATTAATCACAGATTTAATGCTCTAATTATAGAACGATTCATTTATGACTTAATTAATCGGGTCACATTAAGATTAGAAAACTGCATAACGTCAAAATTAAATGAGCCATTTTCAGTTTCTAAAAGTAAATGAGCCATTTACAGTTTCTAAAAGTAAATGAGTCATTTCCAGTTTCTAATAGCAGATTTCTAACAAGTTTTCCCACCTACTCTATCTTCCCCTATGGTAGACTATACAAACATCAACAATAACAAAATAATAAAAAATGATTAGAAAAAACAACAAGAACTAAGACATAGGGTTACTGAATGAATGCCTTGCTAAGATATCATAAAGTTTGAATTTCAATATAACCATGGGTACGAATTCTCTGGTAATTTTCCTATTGAAACATAGTATACAACTTTGAGCAAGACATTTATGTAAGAAAGCTCTTATCTCATACACTCATGGACGTCTGGTAAATATGCACTAAAGGAATCCCAATGCTCAAGATTGTAAAACACACCTATTCCATATGCTCATCTCTAATATTATAATGGGAGAAGGCCTTAGTGTCATTTGTCATTTTGTCATTCTACCAACATGAGCAACGCACGTACATAATTAATATAAAGGTGGTTTCAGTTCAAATCCTCCCTACGAGTTTTTATTTTTATTTTTTGAAATCATTAAAACGTGCATCGCACGTGTAAATTACTAGTAAGTCATAAATGTAGAAACTTTGATGAAAACAAAATGACTGTAGGGAGTGTTTGGGTCGGCTGTAACCTGTATCGTGCAAGCATGGTCACTATCAAGAAGAGGCCCTCTTTACTCATCCATCTTTAGTCCGCTCTACACTGTCATTGTTATCGTCCTTGCCAATCTCCTCCTTCATGAGCATCTTTATCTTGGAAGGTATTCTTTACACTGTTTACCTTTAAGAAACAAACAAACAAAAATAAGATTTCAACTGATAAAAGTTAATCTTTTGTGCTCTAATTAATGATCAGCTTTATTGGTGCTGCTGCTGCTGTGGTTGGCTCATATATAGTTCTATGGGGCAAAGCTAAAGACTATGCAGATAGAGCGAGGAATATCCCAGTCTCAACCAATGAAACATCAAATGTTAATGAACCCTTAATAATCCACGCCAAACCTCAGGATGATGAGCAGCAACCAATTAGTATAGTTGCCGAGTAGCTGGCATTATTAACCTGTTATTCAAATGCCTAGTACTGTTGTTGGAATTTTTATTGAATATTTTGTTGTGAGTAGCTGGCTTTCTCCAAAATTTTATTCTAAATATTGATTTCCATTTTGTGAAATACAATGTCAGAAAAATCATTGTTCTATTTGTCGGGTATCAAACAACATGTATCCGAGACAACGCTTCCTAATTCGCTTCTACGCGTGTGATGCGTCGTGTTGCATCTTTTCCGTATGGATATGTCTCTATTTGTCTATTTCCCTTCCCTGCTTCGTATCAACAGTGTATTCTAGCAGAAATCATGACATGCTTCAGTAATCAAATGTACTCACCGTACATTTCTAATCATCAAAATTTCCCCCACAAAACATGGTTTTTTGCATTCTAGATTTCATGTACCTAATCTATAATTTCCAGATTTCTTTCTTCTCGATCAATAGTTTAACAGCATTACAATTGAGAAGATCCATTTAACCACAAAATTAAGTTATATATATATACTAGATTTGCCCGTGGGCACGTGCCTATGGCACGTCTTCGGAACGATACAGCATATAAAAGTCTTGTAAACAGTAAAATAACAATTATGTAGCTCAAGTATGAATAGTAAAACAATAATTAGTTGTAAATAAAAGTCCATGTTTTCATTAGTATATGTTGAAAAATAATTATAAATAGGGATGTAAAATCCAACTTCTTAGAACTTTGAGTGTGGAAAATGATAAAATTTAATTGTTGATGAGATATTTGCTATTTGCAATGTAACATGAACAATAAGAAAATGCGTAAAAAAACTGAAAATTTACAAACCTGAAATCTAAAAATATAAATTTCTGGGCAAATAGTGAGAGAGAGGAATGAATAAATAAATAAATAAATAAAAGATTTGTTTTGGGATTTGAATTTGAGTTTTGGAGGAAACTTTTGGGCGGGAAAATATGTTTTGAGGTTAGATCTGGACCACTGATTTCAACTCTATTAAAGATGAGCCACTTGATAGCTTCCATTGCAAACAATACTTGCAAATACTACTATAGCATTTGCAAACATTCAAACCACTTAACCCGTCATTAGCAATGACGGATTAAGGCATATTAAAAATAAACCCGTTGTTTGAAAACAACGTGTTCATTATAATTTAACCTGTCATTGTCAATAACGGGTTAAATATTTTGCACGTTTACAAATGCTACAGTATGTTTGCAATGAAAGATTTTATATATATATACATATCTATTAATAAAACACAAAGAAAGTTATCAAGTGGCTCTCCTTTAATCCCCCTAAAATCAAAGGCCCGGATCTAACCTCACAAAACAATTTCCCCCCAAAAGTTTTTCCCAAAAATTCAAATTCAAATTACCCCAAAACAACTCATGTATTTATTTAATTTTCTCTCTCTCTCTCTCTCTCTCTCTCTCTCTCTCTCTCTCTCTCTATCTATATATATATATATATATATATATATATATATATATATATATATATATATATATGGGTAAAAGGGATATGAGCAACTTGCTCATTTATTAAATGAGCAATTGATTTAAAGATTGTCCAATCACATGTATGCCACATCATCAATTGCTTATTTACTAAATGAGCAAGTTGCTCATACCCCTTTTTCCCTATATATATATATATATATATATATATATATATATATAGAGAGAGAGAGAGAGAGAGAGGCTTCCTCGGTTGCAAATGGGTCTGTGTGCACAGACTCGTGCGAACGTTAATCTGGACGGTTGGATCTTTGATTTAACGGTCCATATATTTTTTATAATATTTTTTCTTAACCCGCCGTTTTCAACGACGGGTTAGGGCAAAATTTTACAAAAAAATATTGCTTTAACCCATCATTGACAAGGACGGGTTAAGGCAAATATATAATCTCAGATCTGTATACAGTCCATCATCTTTCTCGTCGAAACCTAACCCAAAAACCCTTGCACACAGACCCCTTTTTTTAGGCGAAACCAAATCCAAAAACCCTAAAAAAATTCCAACGTCCTCCGTTTGCTCCTACTCCTCCTCTTCCACTCTCATACAATCTTTATCTCCAAATATCAACGAGCATAAGGAAATCAATTCCCGTGCGAAGGGCACAAATCGATCTATTGGCAAAATTCATTGTTATTTTGTAAGGTATTGACTAATTCTTTGCCTTATTAGAGTTAATTATGTTGATTTCTAAATTTTTACATAGTAAATTATTTAGAAAGTCCCAAAAAATGCTTTGCACAAAATATTTTTTGCAAAGTTTAGTAATGTTTGGCTTACTAATTTAGTTTTATCTGTGTTAATTTTTCAAGTTCAATTTATACGGAATTAATGACTTAGAATTTTTTAGTGCGGTTAGAGTAGAAAACCTTGCAAACAGACTTCAAAAAATACGAAACTTTGCGAGTAGGTTGATCTAACGCAGCACAAGCCACCCCAACATATAGAATCGGGTTTCGATTCATGGTTCGAGATATACGGCCGTGTATCGCTTTTGGTTATTAAAAAAAACCTAATAAAGCGGTATACGGCCGTATCTCGCAAACCGTGAGTCGAAACTCACTTCTACAAGTTCGGGTGTCTTGTACTACGTGAATTTGACCAAGTTGGAAAGTTTTATAAATTTTGGATATCGCTTGTGCGGTTTTCTCACGTATCTCGCATTAGAATTTAATAACTTAGAATTTTTTTAGTGCGGTTAGAGTTGAAAACGTTGCAAACGGCCTCCAAAAAATACGAAACTTTGCTAGTAGGTTCATCTCACGCAGCACAAACTACCTCAACTTGTAGAAGTGGGTTTCGATTCACGGTTCGAGATATAAGACCGTGTATCACTTTTGGTTAAAAAAAACCTAATAAAGCGATATACGGGCGTATATCGCAAACCGTGAGTCGAAACTCACTTCTACAAGTTCGGGTGGCTTGCGCTACGTGAATTCGACCAAGTTGAAAAGTTTTATAAATTTTGGATGTCGTTTGTGCAATTTTGTGACGTTCCTCGCATTAGAAGTTAATGACTTGGAATTTTTTAAGTGCGGTTAGAGTTGAAAACCTTGCAAACGGCCTCCAAAAAATACGAAACTTTGCGAGTTGGTTAATCTCACGCAGCAAAAGCACTCCAATATGTACAAGTGGGTTTCGATTCACGATTCGAGATATACGGTCGTGTATCGCTTTTGGTTAAAAAAACCTAATAAAGCGGTATACGGGCGTATCTCGCAAACCGTGAGTCGAAACTGACTTCTACAAGTTCGGATTGCTTGTGCTACGTGAATTCGACCAAGTTGAAAAGTTTTATAAATTTTGGATGCCGTTTGTGTGGTTTTCTCACATTCCTCACATTAGAAGTTAATGACTTAGAACTTTTTTAGTGCGGTTAGAGTTGAAAACCTTGCAAACAGCCTCCAAAAAATACAAAAATTTGCGAGAAGATTGATCTCATGCAGCACAAGCCACCCCAACTTGTAGAAGTGAGTTTCGATTCACGGTTCGAGATATAAGGCCGTGTATCGCTTTTGGTTTAAAAAACCCAATAAAGCGGTATACGGACGTATATCGCAAACGGTGAGTCAAAACTCACTTGTACAAGTTGGGATGACTTGCACAACGTGAATTCGACCAAGTTAGAAAGTTTCATAAATTTTGGATGCAGTTTGTGCGATTTTGTGACGTTCCTCGCATTAGAAGTTAATGACTTAGAATTTTTTTAGTGCGGTTAGAGTTGAAAACCTTGCAAACGGCTTCCAAAAAATACGAAACTTTGCGAGTAGGTTGATCTCATGCAGCACAAGCCACCCCAACTTGTAGAAGTGGGTTTCGATTCACAGTTCGAGATATAAGGCCGTGTATCACTTTTGGTTTAAAAAAATCTAATAAATCGGTATACGGACGTATATCGTAAACCGTGAGTCAAAACTCATTTCTACAAGTTGGGGTGGCTTGTGCTACATGAATTCGACCAAGTTGGACTGTTTTATAATTTTTGAATGCCGTTTGTGCAGTTTTCTCACATTCCTCATATTAGAAGTTAATGACTTAGAATTTTTTTAGTGCGGTTAGAATTGAAAAACTTGCAAACGACACCCAAAAATACAAAACTTTACGAGTAGGATGGTCTCACGTAGCACAAGCAACCCGAACTTGTAGAAGTGAGTTTTCATTCACGGTTCGAGTGATACTGTCGTGTATCGGTTTATTTAGGTTTTTTTACAACCAAAAGTTGTACACGCCCGTATCTCTCAAACCGAGAGTTGAAACTCACTTCCATAAGTTGGAGTGACTGGTGCTACATGAATCCGACCAAGTTGACTTTTACTGGTTTTTTGGTTGTCATTTGTGTATTTTTTCCCACAATCTCGGTATGTTTATTGATGATAAATAACTGGATGTAACGCGTACCAACTACATTTAAATTTTTTTGTACATAGATAAATGGCTAGAACAAGACAACCGAAAAGCCCATCCGGTACCACTAGTGGCGCACCAACTACGGAGGTAAGATTGATTATTATTATTAGTTTTAAATACGAATATGTAACATCATCTCAATAATAATATTTGTTATTTTTATTCGTATAGGTTGGTGGCCGTCAATCTACATCTGCTGAGACAGGTCCGTCGTCCTTGGTTCCCGTTACACCACCTGGACTCGTGGACACAAACTTACTCACGTTGCAACCCAAACACCGATCTGAAGCCGTGTGGAATGGGTCCGATAAGAAATGTAACTTCTGGAAGCACGCGGTTCTTCCTTTTGACCCCCGTATCATGCCGTACTTAGTTAAGGCCGATTTCTACGGAGCTAAATTCATGGGGGGAGTGAAGCTAGATTGCCGCTACTTATAGCTCTTGTCGAGCGATGGAGGCCGGAGACCCACACATTCCACCTACCAGTGGGTGAGATGACTGTGACCCTCCAAAATGTAGCAATGATAACTGGGCTACCAATAGATGGGATCACCGTGACGGGGAACATGGACTTCGATCGAGTTGATTTGCTCGGTATCGACCTCCAGTTGATAGTTCTCCAAATAAGAGAGTTCGTTGAAAAAGAAATCCTCGAAAATGTTCCCACAGGTCATGATCAAGATTTATTGTATGAATAAATAGAAGCTGCAAAAGATCAAGCGGAAGCTGAAGTTATGGATAAAACTTTCGATGGCAAATCACTGTACATTAGTTGGTTGAAATTTCAGTTCGAGGAGGATTATTTGACCCCCGATTCAGATGAGGAAACCCTAAACTACTATGCACGTGCGTACATTTTTAGAATGATAGGAGGAGTGATCTTCCCAAACTCATCCAGATCAACCGTGCCGCTAGTGTACCTACGGTTGTTGAAAATTTTCCGTTATGCGGGCCGTTTTAGTTGGGGGAGTACGACACTGGAGCTACTGTATTGAAATTTGTTCACATGTTCTTTAGGTGCTGTACAAATGGGTGGCCCGATGGTGCTACTGCATATCTGGAGTTGGGAACGCATCCACATCGGACGTCCCCTTATTATTGAAGTTACACCGGACTGGTTGGCTGACCCAGGGGTGCCGGAGTTGTTACCTCCTCTATGAGTATATTGGGCGGGACGACACACGTGGGTCGATAACCCACGCCAATCTTTAACCTACTACAGAGATGAGTTAGATAACCTGCGGGACGAGTCCGTCAATTGGAAATCGTACTAGACCGCCAGGTTGCAAAGGGTTCCACCGGTCTGTTTAGACAGTGCCCTTTGGTTGACGGCTGCACCACTTGTGAATTTTGGAGCTATCGAGTTCTAGTATCCTGATAGAGTGATGCGACAATTCAGATATCAACAAAAAATTCCTTATGTTCGGTGCTATGATAAAAAGTTGCACGAGATGAGGGGAACGGGATGAGTGCTCAACTTCGATTGGACTAATTACCATCGCTACCATGTGGCCAACTGGAACACCATGCGCCATTAATGACACCGAATATGATGTTCGTCGCGATACCGTATGATGGCTCCCTCCAACAGGCATACATGATGTGGTACAAGCAGGTAACACGGTTGTATGTTTCTCGAAAGGCCGTTGTACCAGCCGGTGTGCAGATTCTGATTCCCCCAACCTAGGCAGAACCACCTCCGGCATATTCCTCCTTCCAGTCGATGTACCAACCAAAGGCTGAGACATATCGAAAAATGGTTAGTCAAATTTCATATTGTTAGTATGCATGTATTGTAATTTGAGCTGGGTGATGTGTTAATTATGCATGTTGTTTAAATTGAAATTTTCAACCTAATGTAGATTGAAAACACATGGGAGAACGTTCGAACAGCTGCTCGCTTCTTGAAGAGTAAGGTACCCGAGAGCTTTAAGAAGATAATACGGGAGATGCTAACGCCGTGCCATCGTACTCTTGAGGATGCGGGTGAAGGTCTGCAACTTAAGGTGTATTTGAAAGCCAACATGCCAGCAACGGATTGTAGGCAAAAGAGCGTGACAAGGCAGAGAATTCATATCGCCGAGCCACAATAAGTGCAACAACAGCAAAATCCTGAAGAAGTTGAAATGGAGCAGTGGTCGAATGACCCTGAATCCCCAGGGACACAAGGGCAGACGGCAAAATCCTCAAAGGAAGCGGAACCCGCCCGAGCAATTCACACCAAGCGGTCGCAAGCCCCGTAGCCATAAACGGTTGTATCTAATAGTGAGTTCGTTATTAATAGTTTAGCATTTGGTTGCTGATTTTGTTATTCCAATAACTAATGCATAGTTTGTTTCGATGTTGATAAATTGTTGTAGGTAAATACCGGACATGCATGGAAGCCAACGTGAAGAACGCCTTGATAATTTTTTTTATTATTTGGACATGTGTCGGGTTGTATAATTTTTGTGAAATTTTTTTATAACTGTATTGATTTGAATTAATTATGTATATTGGTTGACATTGTCCATTTGTATGCTTTAAAATTCTTGTGAAGTTATCTGTTGTATTATATACATTGATGTGATGTGAATTTCTGAACAAATTTGGTGAGGTTGTATTTGTATCAACCAAAGTGTATAGAGCCAAACTTAGACAAAAGTTCTATACAAATCTCTCTACTTAACCCGTTATTGACGATGACGGGTTAAATGAGTTTAGCCCGTCATTCATGATGACGGGTTAAATAGAAAGATATTGGCAGTCTTTTATCCCCTACAGACCAAGTCTTAATAAAGTACTGCCAATATCGCTCTACTTAACCCGTTATTGTGAATAACGGGTTAAGATCACTTAACCCGTTATTCACAATAACGGGTTAAGTAGAGCGATATTGGCAGTACTTTATCCCCCTACATATAAAGTTATCATAATGGACTGCAAATTTTCACTTAACTCGTTATTGGTGATAACGGGTTAAGTGATCTTAACCCGTTATTGTGAATAACGGGTTATGTAGAGCAATATTGGCAGTACTTTATTAATATACTGCCAATATCTATCTTCTTAACCCGTTATTGAGGATAACGGGTTAAGCGATCTTAACCCGTTATCTCCAATAACGGGATAAGTAGAAAGATATTTTTATGCTTTCTACAACTTCATCTTCACTCTTTGCAAACATTGTCTCCTGAACTCTGCAAAGTGACATTCATATGCTTATAAATTGTTTATATTTTTTATTAATTTCTATTTATTTTCACGTAACTAACCAATATAAAATTGTTAAAATTAAATGTGGTACAAAAGTTCAAAAAATAAAATTTGATAACTAGTCTAGGGTTAGGATTAGGGTTAGGGTAAGCTAGGGTTAAGAGTTAGTATAGGGTTATGTGTTGGGGTTAGGGTAAGGGTTAATATTATTAGTAAGTGGTTGTTTTTTGTTTTGATTAATTAGGTTAATATTTGTAGCTCTCCGATCTAAAACGCACTGAATTTTTTCCATTATTGGGTTCTACATGTGGGGTTCTACATGCAGTGCAAGTTATCAAAGAGCATTAGTACAAGGATCATGTGAATGAGATTGGATTGGAGTTTTATCAACTCATGGATTCCATAAGTAGAATCCAACATAGCATCCTCGGTCCTTGCTCTTTTTTTTCTTCATAGTTCCCCCTTCACTCAGATAGATTTTGCTAAGTCTATGTCGAGGAATGGAGTGTTCATTTTTGTTTAGGATAACTTTGCCTACTATTATTGGAGACTCGACAAAGTGGGCCCCACATGTAGATCCCCACATGTAGAATAAGTCCATGACGGGCCTATTATTACATTTCACTATACAACATGTGGAACCACATGTTCAACATGGCCATAACTTGCCTAATATTATTGGAGACTTCCTCCCCGTACATGTAGTACAAGTCCTTAACTTGCTTTTACAATCGAAGAACAGAATTTGCAAAGCAACATTTTTGTGAGATGAAGTGGAAGAAAGAGTTTTAAGATATAACCCTAACCCTAACAATAACCCTAATACAATTTGTTTGTATTGTATAATATTATTTGTTTTACATAAATAGGGTTACAGCTTGGAATTGAACCATCGTATTTGAAATTCTTCCATGTTTTATTGCATTGAATCAATCCAATTGCCTTTATGATTCGATGCCCATCAAAAGATCGTAAACATCAATTTGTGTACTTCTACCCTGCTGTTTGTGCTATCCCATAGATAGATTTTGACCTAGTTACACTTTAAAACAATTGGGACTTTATAAATAAAAATGGTATCCCCCTAAATCTAGTTTCGGGAATATCTAACGGATCTGGAATCCGATGTGTAGATTGAAAAATATACGGATTTTAGTACTGATATGTTTTTAATTCCATATCACTATTTTGAAGCATATCTTCTCGATTAACTAATTAAACTATCATGTTAACAGTAGAATAAAGACGTGAAATTTATCAGGATGTTACTATACATGATTAGGATTCCCTTTATAAATTTATAAGACTTTTTAAATGATTTTATAGTCGAGTTATATATATAAGAAGCTGACCCTGGCTTGCTGCTTGAACAGTAGACCCATAAAGAAATGATTGTTAAACCTATTGGTTGTTATTAAAATGTATCGTGTGAATATGCATTGGAACTGGCATGAAGTCTATTTTCTGGCACCCCTGACGGTACCTTATTCTCTTTCCTGTAGCATTGGAAAAGTGGATTTTTGTACAGCAACGTATTGCTGTCCAGAATTGCAACTTCATGCTCTTGATTGTAAATATGTCTATTTCTTGCATTTAATTAATTGAACTTATATATCATGCATTGCGTAGCCCTTAATACCTCATTGATCCTGTCCTGATGATGTGAATTTTTACAAGTGTACAAAATCGCAACAAGTAGTATAGTTAAGTGAAAAGAGTGTCGAACTCACAAGGACTAATTATTTTATTGAGTACCGAAATTACTAGATGAATCACTATTTGGAAGATCGAAATTAATAAAGAAGACAACTAAATTAAATTAATCTAAAAATCTAACTAACTTAATTAAAGGGTGCGGAATATGAAATTTTTGTGATTTGTTAATGGCAAAATTAATTCTAAGGATTTTGATTTCACCTAGTTAATTCCACATATTCATAATTCCAAGTGAACAAAAAGATTATTTTTCCAAGTTGTAGACCAAAATTCCAAAATTATTGAATACTCTCTCTCAAGCAATATCAAAATTATTCTCAACTAATCATTTGTCATATTAACAGCAGTTCGCTCTTATAATAGTGTTTTAATTTTTATTAATCACAAATTACCATTTCGGTCTCTTCATGATTTAATAGATCATACAATCGTCTATCCACCAATTGTATGCATTAAGAATAAAAATCAAACACCAACCATGAAAAATAGAAAAATAATATGGAATTATAATTGTGTTCTCAAAACTAGGCTACTTTGAAGCCCTAGAAAAATAATATTTAGTTCATAATAAATTTATTAGGACTAACAATTACAGTCTTGGATTGCATGATAAAATTAGAGAGAGAAAATAGATACAAAAAGAACGGTTTTTTAAAAGAAATTGCAAACCGAACAGCCTCGAAAAATGCGCAGCCAAAACAAATCAAATCCTCTCACTCTGTAGTCTTTGAATTCCGAGCCAGACCCGCCACGTCAGCGTGTGCTGACGTCACCTGAGCTGGCCCACGTCGTTGTCTCCTCTGCTATCTTTGTTTCGTTCTGATCACCGCTGATGTCAGCCGAGCTGGAGCTGGGTTTGTTCTGGAGCACGACGAACACGCCGCCACATCAGCCTATCTCATCTCCACATCACCGAGCTGATGCCTACTGCTCTCCTTTGTCTTGAAAAACATGCAAAAAGATCTCTCTCTTCGTCTTGATTAACAAGCCAAAGACACAGATCAACTGTTTAATTAAATATATTTTTTATATGGAGATCAGCCGTCGCTCTCTCTCCTCGTTAAGCGCTGCTTCTTCTCTTGTTTTCTCTTCTATTTATAGGCGTAGGAGACACATGAATTAGGATTTAATTTTGCAGAAAACCCCTATTCTTTCTTTATTTCCTACCTTCTTTAATTTGCTCTTTTCTTTCTTGCTTCTTTTTCTTCTCTTTCACGTGCTGCACACACAAAATAAAGCAAAAATTAGGATTTAATAATGAAAAATAAAATTAAATAGTTTAAATTAATTAAACTAACTAAAAATCATATTAGCTCAATTGGCAAATTAAAATTTATATTTTATTTTTCTCGTGGCCCAAATTGTAAAATTTAAATTCAACAAATCAATAAAAATAAATAAGCCAATATGTTTGTTTTGTTTGTTGATTTTTACCAAAAATCTTTACTTTTGCATCAAAAATCTTATTCCTTAAAAAATAATTAACTAATTGAAATCTATGGAAATAAGATAAATTATAAACAAGATAAACGAAAACAAGCAATTTTTATGGGTAAATGAGTACAAATATTTATATATAAATTAGACACATCACCTGATACAATTCTCGTTGTTGCATGTTCATATTTAACTATTACAAAAGTATAACAAGTCTGGGTAATAAGGGAAAGAATCTAGTAGTGGACTGTAACCCCTGTTTTTCCAAAAAAGTACTTTTGTGTATTTTCTGTATTTAAAATTTTCGCAAATTATATTTTTTCGGTTTTCAAATTCTTTTGTCAAGATGTATATTTGAATCTTCTATTAAAATCTAATTTTTCGATCAATAATTTTATTGTAACTGTTCTCTATGAATTTTACATTTTAATACAATTCTTATTTTTGTTATTATTACTCTGATTTCTGTTATTAGTACTACTACTGTTATTATTAGTACTATTATTATTTTTATCATTTTCTTATTATTATTATTGTCAGTATTATTATTTTTTGATAAAGTGGATAGAGTCAAACGACTCCAGCCAATCATATATAAATGAAATTAGTATAGCAACAAACATCAGCCAAATTTTACACGGAGTAAAATTAGAAAGACGAGAAAAAACAACCACAAAAAATAATTACAATGCAATGAGGAGAATTGCACTAAAAAGCCAAATCTCGCGAAGAAAACTGCCAACCACTAATAACCATCCAGAATGCAGCAAACAGCGAAGCAAAGACTGCAACCCTCACCACCACCCCCGACTAGAAGGACACCGCGATCACACAATCGCAAGCCCGCGCACTGGAGCATTGAAGCACCGCCACGGAACAACCGACTAGCCGATACAAAGCCAACGAGAACAGAATGAAGATGATGTGGAAGACCAAGATGGCGAAAAAAACCCAGCCAAAATAGAAACCACACTCGCAGAACAGAAACAATAGACCACCTCAAAAGCCAACCAACACAACAACAGAAGAAAAAGAAGCAGCAAAGAAAAGAAAAGAACACGCTGACAATCAAAAGGATCAGCAAAAGTATGAACATCCCGTCATCAACCGGGAGAACAAGCTGAACCAGAATGAAATAGAAAAGGCCACAAAACTAACAATCTACCGATCTGTCAAGAATTAGGAAAAGAAAAGGCAATGAAAATAAACCAAGTAGGCAACATTGAAACTAAAGAGTAGCGATATGATCCACCACATAAACCCATAAACTACCTGGAAGGTAGGGTGCACAACATCATAACACAGAAAATAAGTACAACTGTAATGCATTAGAGATTAACAAGGATAGAGAAAGAAACCAGACCCAGCAAGAGCGGTCGGGACACCCCACAAAAAACTAAAGTATCAACCATACCAAGCACTGACTCCCTAAGGAGCTCCCCACCTACACACGCACAAAGATCAGGGAACATGTCCAGAAATAAAGCGTAGCTACAAAAAACCCAAGGCAGCTAAGCCCGGGAAATAATAAGCTACTCAAGTCCACTCGTTAAAAGGCCAGCGGCCTCCATCGAACAAAGCCAACAGCTGCACCCCATAGCAAACAAAGATGAGCAAAAAACCAACCACCAAAGGGAAAGAACATGAACAAAGAGTCAGAGGGTGACCCATCAGCGAAGTAGCAAAAGACTCCCAATGCCAATGAACACAACAAAAACCAGCCATCCAAAATACCCAGAGTGACAAAAGCAAAGGGAAACAGCCACACATTAGAGCTGCAAACGAAAAACATAAGAACAGAAAATCAGAAAATATACTGCTGCAAAAATACTAATAGGTAGAAGAATGAAAAAAACTAATCTCCTCATCTAGAAGATTTAAATGTAACGCTTCCACTTTATCAAGACAGGCCAAAATTTAGTAAAGAAGAGAAAATCATCAATAATGCTCTCTATCAACAACACGGAATTTGAAAAAATACGATTGTTCCGGGCTGACCAAATAACCCAAATGATCGCAATCATGGAGAGAATCCAAGGTTGCAAAATTCTTTCCTAAGGTGGTGTTGTTGCCAACAGAACGAGAAATCGGTGGGAATAGCCGGTGCTAGCCAAGCCCTGACGACGATACTCCATAAGGGGCGGATAAAGGGACACTTCAGAAACAGATGATCGGCGTCCTCGTGGTGAATGGAGCAAAACGCACATAACTGACCTAATGCAAGGTTCCTCTTATTGAGAACATCGACAATAAGAAGCTTGTTGTTTAGCGCTAGCCAGGCTAAAATTTTGGATTTTAGGGGTGTACAACTACTCCAAAGGGGCTTAGCCAACGGGGAGGTGATCCCACCGAAGTTGAGGAAATTGTATAACGATTTAACCGAGAAATTACCCGAGGATGTCCACCTCCTTTTGAAATTTTCAGAAGGAAACCAGGGATAATGGTTAATATCATCGAACAGGTTTTGGAGCTGCAACAAAAGCTGCGGCGACAGCACACAGGCGAACTGAATCGACCAGAACTTTTGATTATTGACGATAACAACATAATCTTCCACTAAGGTCGAGGGGTTCGACGCTAAATGAAAGAGGGAAGGAAAAGCTTCAGCGAGTTTGATATTACCAAACCAAAGATCAATCCAAAATTTGGTCTTGGATCCGACTGCGCACTCGTGGATTAAGCCACAACGGAACTGATCGACAACTTTCCAGACCCCTTTACAAAAAGAAGAAGCTTTACGGGAGAGGGAGGTAGGGAAGTCCCACATGGGATGACGGGAAAAAAAATTACGGGATATAATTCGGGCCCAGGGCAGGTGATCAAATTTAAGGAATCTCCATACCCATTTGCCCAATAATGCTAAGTTTTGGTGCCTGAGATTCAAGACCCCCCAGCCCACCAGCTGCCTTGGAAGTGTAGATGATCTTCCAGTTGCAGAGATGAGAGCCTGGTTTAAACAAATCCGTACCTAACCAGAAGAAATTTCTTCTAATCCGGTCAACCCTCTTAATCACCCACGAAGGAAGATAAAAGAAGGAAATCATGTATAAAGAAATCAAAGAAATGACGGAATTAACAAGAATAAGTCTGTCCCCACGCGACAGTTGCTTATCAGACCAACGGTTGAGTCTGGACTCAATTTTTTCGATCATCGGCATCCAATCCGATCTAAGAAGCTTTCCCCATCTCAAGGGAATGCCTAGATAATGGATGGGAAAAGAGGAAGGACTACAATTAAAGAATTGCGCAATTTTTGCTTGCCGGTTTTGAGACCAACCAAGCCAAATAACGGAGGACTTTTGAAAGTTAATAGCTAATCCGGGGGTGCTTTCAAACACATATAGCTAATCCGTTGGGTTTTGCAAAGATAATAGTATCATCCGCGTATTGGAGGTTCAACACACCTCAAAAACTATTAGAGCTCCCAAGTCCTTCAATCACATCCACCTCCCAAGCTTTGCGAAGCAGCCTACTGAAGACATCAGCAACTAAAGAGAATAAGAGGGAGGAAATCGGGTCACCCTGACGAAGGCCACACTTACACTTGAATTTGTGGCCTTCCGTACCGTTGACCCAAATTGACGAGATGCCAGCGAATAGACTAGATTTAATCTAGGCAATCCATTTGGGACCGAATCCACGATGAAAAAGTGTTTCGAAAAGGAAGTCCCAACTGATGTTGTCGTATGCTTTTTGAAAATCTAATTTTAACAGAATCCCCTCCGAATTGGTCCTATGGCAATCGGAGATGATTTCTTGGGCCGACACCAAGCTATCAAGGATGAAACGATCTTTAATGAATCCTAATTGTGAAGAATCGATCAAAGGAGATATCAAAGAACTAAGACGGGAAGAAAGCACTAGGGTTGGCATTTGGGTCGAACGGGCCGGGCCGGGGCCGGACCCGCCCGGGTTGGAAGTTGACTTGGGCGGGTTCGGGCCGGGTTGGAGGCTTAAACGGGCCGGGCCAGGCCAGGTGGAAAATTGGAAATGGCGACCCGCCCAACCCGTGAACCCTTTCGGGTCCAACCCGGGTTGGGTTGGGTCGACCCGCGGGTTGGCCCGTTTAGATAGATAGGTTTATTTTACTTTTTTTAACTTAAAATAATAATAATAATAATAATAATAAACATTAAAAATCGTAATAATAATAATAAGATTAAAAGAGTGAAATTGGCAAAAAAGTTGAAATATTATTCATATGAATTTAAGTTATACAAGTTTCACAAATTCTAATGAAATGATCGAAGAATTCAATTCACAAATATGTTTTATACACTAACATATTTCTTATATACAATTTCAATTTACTTCAACTATTCTAATTTGAAATAACAAGCACAGATATAATACAATTTTTTTCTCTATATACAACTGTCTTCAAGTTGATGGCCTTCAATTTGTTGTTGTTGGTCTTGAATTCTTCATTTTGGTTGCTATTGTTGTTGTTGTTCTTGTTCTTGTTCTTCCGGTGAGTTGCTCCCACTTGTGGACGTTGATAATGCTTTCCCTTGTGTCCTATCTTCAGCCTTCAGCTAGTCTTCTGTGCAAACAAGCATCTCTAACATGTCGGGCTTCAAAAGATTCCTATAATCAGTTAGAACTCTGCCACTTGAAGAAAATGCACTTTCAGAAGCAACTGTAGAGACATGAGGAGTTAGTAAATCTTTAGCCATAATTGACAGAATACTATAAGTGTGTTCATGGTCTTTCCACCATTGTAAAACATCTAGTGGAAAAGAAGAAGACTCAGAATCTTGTTGGTTATACCAATTTAATTCATTTGGTTGATTAGTCCTAGGTTTTTTTGATTGAATTTGTGCAAGTAAATTAAATGTTCTATCATCAAATTTACTCTTACCCTTACCTTTAGAAATAGCAGAAGAAGAACTAACTACAGAAGTTGTACTACTAGAAGCAAAACATCTATCATAATAATCATACAAGTTATTTAATGTAGATTCAAATTGAACTAAAAAAGTAGCGCAATCAATTACTATTTCTACATTTTTCCCAAGTAATGCAAAAAATATTTTAATCAAACTCTTCGTACCTTCTAATTTGATACGAGCATCCATAACGGAAGCAACACAAATCAACATAGGAGGAGGAAAATAATACTTCAAAAAAAATTTGTATGCAGGTTTTACAATATCACCAACATAAGTATCATTTAACAATACGTTAAATGTTTGCATCATGCTAACTAATGAAATAAAAATGCTACTAGAAGTAGATTCATATATTTTTGAAAATTTTAAAGTTGTGGTTTTAAAAAGTTCTAAAAATTTCAACAAAGCTTCGACATAATACCAATCGGTGGGAGTCATTTCAAAATTGTGCATATTTTTTACGATACAAAAATCATTTACAACTGCTTTATATTTGGTAACAACATATAGTAAATCAAAATTAGAGTTCCATCGGTGTTTAACATCCTTTGGAAAACTTCTAGAAGGTACATTTGAAATCCAACACCAATTTTTCCATTCTTGAAATACGCTGGGACTTAATGCAATGAAATGTACACAATTTCTAATTTTAACTATATATTGATCGGCAATTTTTAATGCATCTTTAACACATAAATTTAAAATATGACATGCAAATCTAATATGAAAAATATTGTTATATGGAGGGTTTAATGCGGTTTTTAAAATACTAATTGATGCATTGTTGTTAGATGCATTATCAAAACTTATACACATAATTTTATCGCGAATATGAATAACATCCCAAATTTCTAAAATGTGGTTTGCTATTTCAGTGCCACTATAGGGATACGACAAAGCCGCAAGTGATATGATTCTTTTTTGAAGAATCCAATCATTGTCGATCCAATGACAGGTTATTCCCATCGTTGGAATATTGTTGACACCCATCCAACAATCCAAAGTTAAACTAACTGTACAAGTTAAACTCTATAAAATTGCAATCAAAGCGTCCTTCATTTCATTGTACACTTTAAAACAATCCGATTTGCAAGTATTTCTCGGAATTCTTCTAAAACGAGGGTTTAAGGCCGTTTGATTAAAATTTTCCAAGTCCCTACTCTCAGGATAGGAAAATGGTAACTCTTCCTTTATTACTAATCGGACCATTTCTCGACGAACAAGATCAGGATCATAAGGGTGGCTATCAACTAGACCGGTCCTAGGGTTGATTTTTTGTTGGCCGGGTAGGTCAACAAGAAGTTCTTTATGGTTATTTAGGATGTGTCTATTATTGTACCGGTGCCATCACCCCTCTTGAATTTGTATGCCTTACAACATGTTTTACAAACTTTCAAATCTATACCCGGAGTTTGTTCGTCCGGGATATAATCGTAAAACTTATGCCAATCACTACTTTCTCCTCTACTTTTCATACTACTAAGGGGTTGTGTGGATTCAGTTGGTTGTTGTTGTTCTTCTTCTTCTTCTAATTGTATGTCACCTACAACCTCGTCGTGTGTATCCCATTGTTGGGTAGGAGGATCATGGTACTCTTGGGCGGGCTCACTACTTGGGACAATTGGTGGCCTACGGGAAGAGGAGGAGGAATCTTGCCCACTTTGGCTACAACCGCTACCGCGTGATCTAGACATAATGTAGTAATATATGTATAAAAAAAACTACACAATGTAGGAACGATGAATTATAAAAAAAAATCTAGAAAACAAGAAGGTTGAGATAGAGAAGATCAAAAAACCAACAATAATTATAACTACAACAAAAATAAAATAAGAAGAGATGTATGAAATTTTGATACTGTTCACTGTGGTTACGCGTATGTAAAAAAATTCGTGAAAATAAGAATAGAAGTAGAAATAGAATTCCACAAATCCGGAATTGAAGAGTTGGGGAGAGCTTGTAGGAGAGTTGAAGACTTGATCACTTGGAGTTGGACGAGAGTTGAAGAGTTGAAGACGTTGAATTTTGATTTCGATACGATCGAAAATTGATCGTGTATATGCCTTGAACACTTGTTTATTCAATACTTCAATTGTTCACAAATTGCTTAGAAATGAGTAATAATAGTAGACAGAGTAAGAGAGTAAGGTGTGATTTTTTTGATCGGGTTTTAGGGGGTATTTATAAGCCAAAAATAAAAAAAACCAAAAAAACCAAAAGAAAAAAAAAATAAGTAAAATGGCTCTCTCTGGTGAACAGTGCCGCCCCCAGCGGATCGTTTGACCCGCGGGTCAACGGTCGACCCGTGACGGGTCGAACGTTTGACCTGAACGGGTGCAACGGTTCGTAACCCGCGGGTCGACCCGCGGGTTGGCGGGCGGGTTGGGTAACTTTTAACGGGTTTGCAGGCCGGGTTAGACGGGTTCGATTCGCTATTTAGGCGACCTGGGTCAACCCGTTACTGTTCACCGGTTCGACCCGAACCCGGCCGACACTTACACAGGCCGGGTTAACAGGGCGCGTCGCGGGCGAGTCGGCGGTTGACCCGGCCCACTTGCCATCCCTAGAAAGCACTTTCATGATGATCTTAAAGGTCGTATTGAGTAGGCTAATAGGCCAGAAGTCCGCAACCGAACTGTCTCCCAAGAATTTGGGAATGAGAACGATATGCGCATAATTAATCTTATCGAAGGAGAAATTCCCCTGGTGGAGATCAGAGAACATTTGGAGAATGTCGTCTTTGAGACAATCCCAAAAACGTTGGAAGAAGAAGGCGGGGAACCCGTCAGGGCCCGGAGCGGAATCACTATTTAAGGAGAATACCGCAGACTTAATTTCTTCTAAAGTGAAGGGGTTTTCCAGACCAGATAGAACATGCATGGGCTGACCATATAAAAGCATCCAGTCAAGATGCAACGAGTGTTGCTTTTGAGAGCCCAGCAGATCTTTAAAGAAACGAAGAAAAGTAGAATGAATGTCTGAATCCGAAGTAAATTCGGATCCATTATCATTGATCAAGGAGATACGGTGCATGCGAAGCGAAGTTGTAAAAGAAAGCGGTGTTGTTGTCACCCTCTTTAAGCCGGCGAAGCTTGGCTCTCTGAGCCCATTTAATATGCTTATAATGTAGAAATTCCGCGTAACCTCTTTTACAAGAGGCCCATTCAGAACGAAGGGAATCAGATATCGGACCTCGCTCCTCCATTAAATCAATGGATTCAATGGTAGACAGGAAGACATTCTTAAGAAAACAATCATTGGCTGCTATCTCTTTATGCCAGATTTTGCTGCCGAATTTGATAGCATGAAGTTTAATAAGAATACGCCCTAGTCCGGAGGAGCCCGTAATGGCTGAAAGGCATTCAGTAATGAGATTGACGAAATTTTGGTCTTGCAACCAAAATTTCTCAAAGCAGAATTTGAAAGTTTTGGAAAAATTGAAGTTGGAGGACAACGCAATAGGCATGTGATCAGAAAAGGGATTGGGCAACGCCGATACGAACGAGTTGTGGAAGAAATTAATCCAATCAAAGGAAACCAAAAACGGTCGAGTTTAGCCATAGACGGAGACAATCTCATGTTGGACCAAGTGAACGCTCTACCGCTTAGAGGTAGATCCGTCAGATGGAGTGAACGGATGTAGTCGTTAAAGAGGGAGGAATCTGACGAATAGGTCGAGTTTCCCGATCTTTCGTGGGAGAATCTGGTGACATTGAAATCACCACAAAAAAGCCAAAATCCGTGAATGTTGTTTTGGAATGAATTTGGTTCATTCCAAAACACATCGCGTCGATCCGCAGTGGACGGACCGTACACGGACACAACGGTTAGAACACAGTTATATTCAATCCAGCAAAGGCGGGCCACTAGGAAGAAAGTTAATCGATTAATAGCAATGAGGGAAAACTTGGACTCTTTGAACCCAAATAGGATACCTTCTCTAGATCTAATGGCGTCAAAAGAGATCCAATTAGAGATAAAAGATCCTCTAATCGAACGAAGGGTGGAGGAGGAAGGGGACTGGAGTTTTGACTCTTGAATAGAGATCATGTCACAGTGGGAAGAAGAGATCAGCTGTGAAACCGCATGCATCTTCGACCTACTTCCCAACCACCGAATGTTCCAAGAGATGCTAATCATTGGAGGAACTAGTCTCAAAAGCTCGAGAGATCTCACGACATCTAATAGAGTCAAAGTCTACGAAGTTATCCTGGTCCACTAGGAAGCCCATTTTCCTAGTAAGGGAAAGCATGTCTAGATTAGAAAGAGAGTCAAAATGCACCTGGTATAGGAAACCCAAATGGGCCTTCCCATCAGAGGAGAAAGTAGGCGGAGATAAATCCAAGTTTTGGACCTGCACCGCCAGGGACGCCCTATTGGTCCGAATACGAGCACTAGAACGAATCACCGAGAACGGTTCTGTTTTTAAAAGTTTTTTTTTTTATTAACCTGAATAATTTTTTTCTTAGAGGAAGGATTAAGATAAAGCTAGCTATGAGAACGGGGATGCTTAGCCATCAGGTCAGGCTCCGTTGAAGAGCTGCTCGACTCAATCCATAAAGGAGAGATCTGGGAAGAGGGACTCAAGGAATTGAGATAGGTAAAGGATCGGGGGGGAGAATAGTGTCTCCCGCAACCTGGTAGGTGAAACCTTGCCAGAGACGGGGTTGGAAACCCGAACCGAACGTAAAAATGATAGTAAGAGGATAGGCAGTAATCGAGGTTAAATCTAACCAACAAAGGAGAATAGCAGCTCAAGAATGACGAGCACGGGTCAAGGGAAACCCGACAATTAGAAAAAAGTAATTGGAATACCAAAGAGAACGAAGAGGAACGTACCAGCTTGTGCGAGAGGGAGTGATCCAACTCGGCCGGTTCTTCATCCAAGAGGTTTTCTTTATTGACCCAAGCATCTGATTTCTGGGAAGGGACGGAAGAAGCTTTGCCAGACTTAGAGGATAGAGGGGAACCCGAAGCAGAGTTGCCGTGAGCCGCTGATAAGAACTTATTCCAGTCGGAAGCGAAATAGGGATTCACCTCCCACTTAGGCCACTGCTCCGACTTCACACTCAGGTCCAGTTTAGCAGGGGCCTCAACCTAAGAAGTAGTCTCACAGATTGCCAAAGGAGCAATGGCAAGTGGGTTCGGGGGAAGCTTGGGTTGTCGTTCAACACGATCAGCTTGAGACGGGAGGAGAGATTTAGCCGAAGCAATGTCTGGATTGATCCAGACCAAGTTATGAGCCTTGGAAGGAGCGGTGAAGGTCTTAGAGGGAGTAGCGGACCCAGTGCGAAGAGACGGATTGTTGTTCCTGGGAGTCGCTTTAAGAGGCAGCTTCCATTTAGACGAAGGGGTAGTCGACTGAGACGAGGTACCCACGGAGAATATACTGGGTAAAGGGAGAGATAGCACCTTCAATTTGGAGGCATGCTGAGATAGGGGAGCTGAAGAATGACCACGACTGAGCTATCAAGATAGATGACCAAAATTGCAAAAATAGCTTTGTGATCTCTAATAAAGTAGGCCTCAATTCTATCCTTCACCGCAGGGCAACTAAACACTGCATCCACCTGAAGGCACCCTGAGGCTAGCTTAGCTGAGGAAGAAATGTGCTTCAATTCACCCACACATTTAGAAAAGTCCGCTACCACCCGATGAGGGTCACAAAATGGAGGCATTCCCAGTAAAGTGACTTTAACATCAATGGAGATCAGGGGAGAAGGGGAAGGATAGAAATACCTCCATTTGCGAACCGGTAGTTTGATAGTTCCAATTGAGAGGGAGGAAATGGACATCAGAGCTTCCAAGTTTTTAATAGAAGGGCAATTAATGACCACTTCCCCATTGGAACAACAGTCTATCGCCCATACCCAGTCTTGCACATTACAGAAATTGCTAAGGAAAGCATCTAAAGTAGAGTTTGGAACAGACCCACCAGTGGAAGAAACCGCAGCATAGTGCTTGAACCTGCTCATCTTATGTGAGAGTTCGACGGCCGATAAGAACAACACAGTCGCTGGAGCCTTGGCCAGATGCGATGGGACTGAAACAGGCTCAGGAGGAGGGGGATTAACCGCTGCATTTAATCGCTGCGAAACGGGGGGCGTAAGGAGAAGAGGAGAAGAAGATGAGACTACGTCCCTCTTTGACTTAGGCACTAACTGTTCGGCAAGCTTCGATTGCAGAGAGGGAAAATCAAGGGATGCTATGACTTGGTCGGAGATGGGAACTCCCCTACGCAACCCTAGGATTTGTTGTAAAGCAAAGCATCGGTTCAAGCAGAATGGGAACTTCATATTATCAGAGCAAAAAGCCCTAATATGCCCTGCTTGGGGGCAACGGAAGCAGATAGGAGAATGGGAGGAAGGAGGGGTAAGGGAAGACTTAGGTTGAGAAGAAAAGGGGGAAATGAAAGGGCGGTTAAAGGATGTAGGGGAGCATCGAGCAAGCTTCCGGTTTATAGGCTGGGCCAACTCAGTCACCAACAGAGAAGAAACATCCCCGCGGGGGCCCAACACCAAAGGCCTTAGGGGTGCCGTAAAGGGGTCGGCAAATTTTTTGTTTTTTTAACAACATCCACCCAAGAGGAGCCCATAGAAGCCCAGGCACACTACCAACACAGTTCACAGAAAGGAGAAGAAGGAACGATAATGGAGATCAGTGAATACTACCGGCCACTACTGTGGTAATAGTCACCGGCGGTAATACAGAGAGAGAAGAAGAAATGCAAATCGAAAAGGGGATCTATCTGAGGCCAAACGCCCAAACAAAGGCCAACGGATAAAGCACTATCTCTTAACTCAAAAGAGTAAGAAGAAGCACCACCAAAACCACCGCAATCACCCACAGAAAAGGAAGGAGGAAACCTCACTCCTAAATTCCTCTGTAAAAAAGAATCAATGATGTGGCCGAACAAAGGATCCAGACAGCCAGGAGAAAGGAAACGGTGACTCTCCAAATGGCAGAAACTCCAATGCACCGAAAGAATAGAGCAAACAATGACAAAAACCCAAAAAATTGAGAAAAAATACTCACAGAGGTAGGCATGACAGAAAACTACACAGGGAACCGAGGTAGTCGACCTGAGAGCGCTGAAACACCACTGATGGAGCAGCAAGGGAACTTAGCGAAGAGAGCATCGCTACAAGAGCAGAAAGGGTAACTCTCCAAACGGCGGAGCGGGAACAGAAGGAGCCAACAGGACCACGGCGAACCGACCTTCAGAAAGGGCACGAAAGAACGGGAGGAAAGCTCCGATGGAGGGGATAAGGAGATCTGAGGATCTGGGTCGGGAGAGCGGACGGAGATGAATAAGATTAATGGGGGGGGGGGAGGAAAAATGGATGGAGAAGCCGGATCTGGGGAGGAAAGATCAGGGGATCTGAGGATTAGATCGCTAATTAGATCGCCTCAAAGTCAACTCAGAATTCAAAGTTTAAACTCAAAAAATTATTTTGATGCCGTCAGTATTATTATTATTACTGTTATTTTTAATATTGTTATTATTATTATTATTATTATTTTCTTTACTACTATCAGTATTATTATTTTATTATATTACATTTTGATTTTATATTAAAAAATCCTATTCTTATTTTATATTTATGAACCCTATTTTTCCTAATGGATTTTAAACCCATTATCCCAAAACCCCATTCTTATTAGATCTTTATAAAAAAAAAACCCATTAACCCATTATTAATATCCATACCCAATAACCTCACTTCAACCCATTACCAATATAAACCCAACCCCATTAAGCTCTACCCATTACCAAACCTGTTAACAACCCTAACCCTATTCCTATATAAACCCATATATTCACCCTGCTGCTTCGTCTCCCTCTCTCTCTCTCCCGACTTCTCAACCCTAGCCGCCAACTTTCCTCTTCCCATTCACCTCTCCCTCTCGATTTCAGCCCCATCCCGGTGTTCCTCCGCTACACTCCCCTGCTACCCCTTCCCAGTCATCCTCCGCCGTCCGCAGCATCCCCTCGACGCAGCGCCACTCCCCCCCTGCATCGTGCCGCAACCACCTCAGCACGCGTCGCGACAACAGCAACTCTCCATCGGTGCCGCCCACACCAGGTTCCCTCTCCCTGTCGCTCGGCAGCAGCATGGCACAGCGATTGTGCGGTGTTCCTCCCTCTCCTCCGGCACCGTTCAGCAGGAGCAGCCTCCCCCGCAGTGCACCGTCGTCTACCGTCAACCCAGTTTCTTGTGTTGTTTCCCCTCCGACAGCCGCACCACTGCACTGCAGCCGACCTTTGCGTAGTTCCCGTCTGTCCCTTGCTCTCTCTTTGTGTGTGTGCGTGTTGTGCTCGTTTAGGTTTGTGGGTTGTGTGCAGTTGTCGGGTGTTCGCGGGCTCATTATTGTGTTCGTGGGATTCGTCGTTCTTCATTCTTGGCCATTCGTGTGCTCATTGTGGTTTGTGGTTATTTGTTCGGTTGAGTTTGTGTTCCGGGAATACGTTCTCGTTATTCTTGCTTGGAGTCGTTTTCGTCATCGGTTAAGACAAGTAACTTGTACTCAAATTTCTTTGTATGATACAAGTCATAAATATCGCTTGTAGTGTAGATGGGTTCTAGAGACAACTCGTGTGTGTGTTATTCTTGATGAGTATTGTTACTATAGTACTATTGACCATAGTTGCCTCACCACACATATGACATGAATTAACCTAGGAGTGACCGTTTCTTAATGTGACGTATATGTGAAACAATTATGAGAACTCGTGTGCTTGTGAGATCCATGTGATATACTTGTTGTGGACATGTCGTATATCCTATTTCATGTTGTTTGGACACTTAGTAGACTCTAATTCATGTTTAGTTATGTTTCGATTAAATTTCGTGTGATTCATGTTGGTTTTGTTCATAAAGGAAATTCTGTATTTTGCCGATAATCTGTCTTGATCAGTAATTTAGACCATATTATAGTCAGAATCTTAATTTTAGTATAAAACATGATTTTTAGAGAAATTCGTCTTCTTCCCAACCCCTCTGACCTTGATTGATTTCGTTTTCGTATGTGTGAGATATGGATGTTTTACTACAGAGGTGTATTTCATTTTCAGATTTTATTTCTTAATGATTTTGATGACTAAACTATTTTGATAATTGTGGTACACATATTATTTTGATCTGAAACCTTGGTCAGTATTTCTATATCTATCTTGGGATTACCCAGATTTTGGTAGATTTTATTGATGATTTTATATGTCGTTTCATGCTTGTTTGTAAAAGCTATACTTGCTGGATTTTGCTCGTTGTTCTTTAAAGATTTGTATTTTCACCCTTATTCCTTTTCCTTTATGAAAAATATTTATAAAATATGAAAGTTGTATTATTTTGTCTATTTTCATCTCCCTTTGGCGGATTTGGATTTCGTTACACGGTTTGCGAGATATTACAATTTTCGTACAGCAGTGTTGGGAATTCCAGATTTGCCAAACTATCGTTTCTTGATATTTTCTGATTTTTGTTGACTGAACTAATCTTACTGGAAAATTATGAAACTTTATATTATGATACTAGACATATAGGGAAATACCTCAGATTTTTTCTGGATTTATTTGAGGTGCTTTGATGCTGTTTTCCTGACTTTGAATACAATCTTCTGATTTCTGGCTGAACGTATTTTTTGGATTCAAATCAGTTTTGAGACTTGATTTTGTGAAATACTAGATGACTTATATATGTTCGTTGGATTCGGCCAGAAGTCTATTTTCTAGAACTTTTTACGAATTCAGATTTTCATATTTGGAACACCGGGAATCACTATTTTACTACAGTATGGTCTTGCTGTCCTGAACTAGAGATTTGGCTATTCTATTCTTTTATGAGTTATCTTGCACCCGTACATGGTTATCTTGCAACTTGAACTTATTACATGATCATGCCATGTTATTGTTGACCTGTTTGTGATACATACATGCTTTTTTGATAATAATAATAAATAATCATGTCGTGGTTTAAGGGAAAGATCAAATAATGGATAATTTAGAAACGTGTACTCAGACGGGGGTCCGTGTTTCCCATTACTTGTTGCCATGTGTCATGACTACATGATTCACGCTTGATATTACTTGTTGCCATGTTTCATGATTACATGATTCATGCTTGTTAGACTATATGCCACCATGTCTCATGACTACATGATTCATGCTTGATATTACTTGTTGCCATGTTTCATGATTACATGATTCATGCCCGATATTACTTGTTGCCATATTTTATGACTACATGATTCATGCTTGATATTATTTATTGCCACGTGTTCACGATTATGTGACTCGTGATTGATACTACTTGCTGCCACGTGTTCACGATTACGTGACTCGTGCTTGATACTACTTGTGGCCACGTATTCACAATTACGTGACTCGTGCTTAATACTACTTGCTGCCACGTGTTCATGATTACGTGACTCGTGCTTGATACTTGGTTACTTGATACTTGTCCTTGAGTACACTGGCCTAAATGATCCACTATGAAATCTAAAGCGAAACTATTTGTTGTGGCAACCATATAGTAAAACGCGGGATGCATGAAGTGCTACCTAGATAGTAATCACTACAAGACTTGATACATGATACTTGAACATGATACTTGAACATGATACATGCTTACTTGATACATGACTACATGATACTTGAGACTTGATACATGACACTTGATTACATGATTACATGATTCTTGACACTTGATGCTTGTTATATGGTACTTGTTTACTTGACACTTGATTCATGCCACTTATACTTGTTCACCTTACCATACTAGTTGTTTATTTTGATATCAGGCTTATTCCATGTTGTTAGTTGGTTTTTCTCATGTACTTGTATCATGCATTACAAGCGGCCCGTAACTTGCAATTGACGGGTACCTTGTTTTCTCTTTTCATTTTTCCTGTAATTGTTAAATTGCAAACTTTGGAGAACATGTTCCAGATGGTATCAGTGACATGAAGTATTAGTGTTGGATCTTATTATTATTATTTCTTGTTTCTTGCTTTGAACAATATTGTATTTTGATACTTGAATTTTTTGTATTTAGACAATGTGACCCAGGATTTTGAATTATTCAGATCATGATTATTTGAGATTAATATATTTGGTTTCAAGTATTCTTGTTGGTATTTTGGTTCATATGGGCATGTTGGTTGATTCTTTTGCTTCCAACTCTGATTATTCTTGTGAAATATTGTAAAGATTCTTGAACAGCTTATGGATGATGAAAATCATTCACTGGGCTTTTGTCGCGTATCCGTATTCCGTATTCTCTTTTGGGAAGCGGGGCGTGACATGGACAATATAGGAAAATGTAGTTCGAAGGGGCCCATATTTCCCGTAATAGTGACCATGTATATGTTTACATGATATGATATGATTCTGGCTACATGATATGATATAATTCTAGTTACATGGTATGATATGATTCTTATTATTATCACTGCAAGACCCGAGTACATGACCCTATAGAATTCACCGTTAGAGTCTAAACGTTAACTTTATTGTATGCACCCGAACCTGTGGTATGGAATGCAGGATTGCATGCATTAGTTAGTTAGGATTTATAAAGATTGTTAGACTTGATATTAACTATAACGTCCCACCCCAATACTCAGACAATTTAATATTTTTAGAATACAAATTAGATACTATGTAGTACAACTGCCCACCACAGGCTGCCTCTCAAAAGGTGGTTAACCGGATTGGTGACTCTTGATCGTTGGCTAATAGTATTTATACTCAAATTATTTTTGTATATTCCCGATATGGGACTATATTTCTCAAACCCTTTCACAAATCTCAATAGCAGTCGACTGCTAGGTATACCAGTTGACTGTTCGCTACCAGTCGACTGTTCGTTTACAAATCTGGGGTATTACATACACCCCACCTTTAGAAATTAGCGTCCTCGCTGAGTACGGGACACACATCTAGTGTAGGACCGCCCTTTCTAGCCGATGTAGTATAGTCCTCGATCCCGGAGATAAATCACTCTCAACACCGCAGATCATACTGACCTCTACTACACCCGGTGTCGAAAGTCGGCTCTGATACCATTTATAACGCCCCGCCCCAATACTCAGATAATTTTAATATTTTTAGAAGACAAATTAGATACTATGTAGTACAACTGCCCACCACAGGCTGCCTCTCAAAAGGTGGTTAACCGGATTGGTGACTCTTGATCATTAGCTAATAGTATTTATACTCAAATTATTTTTGTATATTCCCGATATGGGACTATATTTCTCAAACCCTTTCACAAATCTCAATAGCAGTCGACTGCTAGGTATACCAGTCGACTGTTCGTTTACAAATCTGGGGTATTACATTAACACCGAACACGTACATGACTCATGTTTAAAAGTTACATGATTCTTGTTTACAAGTTATATGATTCACGTTTCCAAGATTACATGATTCATATTTACAAGTTACATGTTACCTGTTACAAGTTTACATGATTCCTATTACAAGTTTACATGATTCCTATTTACAAGTTACATGATTCATTGTTCCCGATTAGTTATATTTAGAGACTTATTTTAGTTGTTACTTGCATTACACTTGATCATGTTGTATTACAATTACATTGCCAGTTCTTGTTTTCCTTCTTGTTTAGTTTTGTTTCTTTCTAGTTACATAAATTGTTTCGCATTATCATGCTTGTTCCAAAATTGAATTGTCGGTTCTTATTGCTTTCCTTGTTATGCCTGCTTCTTGTTCCTATTTTACTTGTTACTACTTGCAGTCAGTGACTTTCTCTAACGGACCTTTTTTACCCCAACTCTAGATGCGGAGATTGCAGGTACTGAAGAGGGGATAATCGAAGGACTTGGTGAATAACTCTTCTAGAGAATGAAGTCAAATCTTTGTATGCATTAATAATCTTATTTCATGCTTCTCCTAGTTATTATTATTACTATTTTATATACATTGTATTTTGGGCATTTTTTACCCGAAGTTTATTTCTTTCCAGATGTTGGTTAGTTTGTGAGACATTTCTTGAATCATTCATGTTTATGTGCTTTTTCTTTCGTGCGTGGTTGTGGTTATTCTTTATATTGTTGAGATTATATTTGTACAACTTATGGGTGATACGAGTTTGTTTACTTATATTATTCACTGGGCCTCAGTTACGTGCATGTGTTTCCGTGTAATGGGAAGCGGGGCATGACAGATTGTGTTCATGTTGTGATATATTGTTATATATTGTGATATTTTTGTGTCGACTGTCATATTGTGATATTGGATCAACTTTGTGATATTGTGAAAATTATTGATATATTGTGAAAATTTGTGCATGTTTTGAGTTGTAAACAGAAAAAAAGTGATATCCGATTTTCAGATTTCACTGTTTTAATTGAAGCCGCAATTGGGACATGTGCTAATGTGCAAATGAAGTCGTAGTTTCCAACTGCGACTTCAGTATGAAGGTACTTTTTTCATCTTTGACTTGGCTCTTTGAGTAAAATTAATAGTATAATGTAGGCGGCAGTTGGGAACTGTGAACTCTCTTTAAAGGAATTTTCCAGAGGGCTCTTGTTCTCTAACCTAAGTGTGGCTCTTTGTGTCTCAGATGTTGAGATACAATGATTTACACTATTATCGCAGATGGAAACTACGGCAAGCTCAATAAGTTTAATGAAGAAGCCGCAGTTGGGAACTGCGAATAGAGTTGTTGCCGCAGTTCCCAACTGTGGCTACAACTGACGTGCAGTGTAGCGCCCCGAATTTCTAATATAATATCCCAGAAATATGTGGCACAATTCCCAGCATCAACCTCAATGTAATAGTAAATATAGCCAAAACACTGATAAATTTTTCAACTTTTATTACATCAATTTTTTACAAAACACAGCAGAAAATTAAACACCTTGAATTAGAATTCTTTCTTTTACAACACATTCATTTACAATTTACATAAGCCACACTATCATTCTACCACATGCATCCAAATCCCAATGCTATAGGTACCTACCTGTAAAACATAAGGCTAGAGATAACCCTAACCCCCAACTACAGGGGTCAGCCATAACGGTGAGTGACATCAAAAGAAATACAACATAAATGAAATATAAATAATAAAATTATGATCAACACATACCAACACTAGTAATGAATGGAATATGAAAAACAATAAATAAAACATGAAAACATCAAGTGAAACTAGACTAAGTGTCAAGTGTAGAAAACAGAAAACAATCATGCATAAAACCAAGTCAAGAAAACATAAGTGCAGGATGATGACTCTCTAATGCATACTTGTCAGATTCTATGCATTCCATATTACATAGATCCGGTGCAAGCCCTTATCGTTCTCCACTTTATAGGGTTCAATCACTCGTTATGCAACTAATCCTACTATTGTGATAGGAACAAGATCCAAAATACTTCGCGAATAGGCATCACAACCCTCGATGCGCAAGCATCATGTAATAATAGCTCTAACCCCCAAAAAGAATCACCTCCCTGATGTGTACCCCATAAATAGGTTTGCGAGACCCTCGACATGCTGATACACTAGTACATCCCGTGAATAGGCTCGCCGACTCTCGACACGCGAATGCACTTGTATGCTCCGTGAATATGCCTACAGACCCTCGACACGCGAACATACCAAATGTCCTCTTGAGACAGAACAACACACAGTCCTGGAACGGATCCGATAAACTAGATCCCTAGAGCATATACTTACGTTTTCCAAGTTCTATCACATCTTCATTAGTGTCTGTACTTAGGTTGATTATTATTAAAACACAAATCCCCCTCTCTAGAGTTAGTGTATCCTGCCGGACTTAATTCCACAAAAACAACCCCAAGACCCAACTGGTCAAAATCCACAAAATCTCATCTGCCAGTTCACAGGACTTCCGCTCAACTCCCAGAGACTCACAAAACGAATATCAACACCAAATCTTTCAATAAAACTCATCATCAAAATGTTTATATCAAGAAACTTCTTCAAATCAACAAAAACCAAAATCTATTTAATGTACTCACAAATTTCAGAATTGAAATAAAATATTAAATCCATTAAATAACTGAGAATCATATTTTGAAGTCATAGAAAGTCATAAAACATCAATTTCTTCAAAAACCATATATTTTTCACTTTATAAAGTCATAGAAATACAATTCAAAATTCTATTATAATCAAATGTAACTCTCTGTAAAATACTATAATCTGTAGCAAAAATATTATCTAAAACAGTAGATCAATAATCCATAAGTTCAAAGAAATAATCGTTCAAGAAAATAACAAAAAACTCAATAAAACATTCAGCCAGAACACTGACAGTCGACCGTCGAACTCAGTTCAAAAGTAGCTGATCGATTGACATGCAAAAATCCCAAAATCAATTAATTGATAGTCAACCGTCAATTCATGTGTAAAATTTTGACAGTCGACCGACATATTCAAAAATCGACAGCTTTAATATTCGTGCACATTTTTACTGATACTTTATTAAATCTTTAAAAATCATAAATTTGCAAAACAAAATTCCTGAGATGATCAAATACAACTTGTATAACATACATGAGTTTATAAAACATGTCAAAATCTCAGCAAGATCATAAAAGAGCAATTCTTATCAAAATCTTCAAAATAGTGAACATAGATGTGTATATGTGTATATGTGTGTTTGCATCAGTAAAACATCAAAATCTCATCAATTAGAAGTAGTATAATGTTCAAATCAAACTCAGTATTAAAACAATCAATTTGAAAGCATCACAAAAGTATCAAAATTCAATTTCGGCTGAAACAAGTCAGATTCGATGAACAACCCCAACTCCAACTTTCAAGATTTGATCTTTTTGATTCAAAAACTCTTCTACAAATGGTTAAATACATACCCCACTGATTTCAATAGTTTACCCATGAATAATCTGCAATTATAACAATTATATAATCAAGTTCTCTTCATCAAAATCATCCAACAGACCACATATGCATACATACACAGTAAAGATTGAGTTTTGTTCTCTCTTTGCAATAAACATCATGAACTTCCATTATAATCAATCAAAGCAGCAAGGATATGAAAGAAAACAACATATTCATGATTTCCATTAGGTTCTTAACAATCTCAAGTCATCTATATGTAATTTTAATCATCAATAACATAGTTTTCATGAAAAGATTCAATTTTTATTCCATCCACCAAAATTCATCATATCATCATACAAACTCCTAACATGCTTTCTAATAGACAAATCATCACATACAACATGCATAAAACAATAAGAAATCAAACATATGTCACTCACTGTATTGAAGAATCAACTGAAGTAATAAAAAGAATAAGAAAAGTCATTCCTTTCGCAAGAAAACCAAGATCCTCACTTCGAAACTCCATGAAATCAACAATAAGAAAACTCTTTGTGTAGTCCAACAAAGAGACGGCTGCACTGTCTTTATATTAGGCCAGAAATTATGGTATTAGGGTTTTGAGTAGGTTTTGTAAAATATCCCTTTTGAATATATCTTTACATATATAAATTCTTATACTTGAAAATTAGAATAACCAATTCAATTGAGATTTAAAATAAAAAATAACCATCCAAATCTGGCCGGCACTGGTTTCAAAACCCAGAAAAACAATTTTGTAATTTTTGCCTCTAAATGACAATTTTGCAAAAAGACCATTCTTTAATAAATTTACGAAATAAACCAAATATATCAAAATAAAAAGTGAAATTTTTACCTCTGAGTTGGCTAGCAATCATGCTCAGCCCAAAAATCCAAAAATCTGGAGTTTTTACTCCAAGTGGTAATTTTGCACAAAAGACCATCTTTTTGTAATATTTGCAAATAGGTCAGATAAATATCAGAAAATCTAGAAAATTCATAAATAATACCTATTAATAAATAATAGGTTTTCCCAAAATAATTTCTGACTTTGAACTTCTCAAGAAATATTTGCACGTGTTTTGCACGTGTAAAAAAGATAATTTTCATAAAAATATTTATTAAATCATCAAAAATCATATTAATTCATTTATTAATCCCAAAGAATATTATTTAAAAACCTAGGGTGTTACAGGCAGAGAGTGGCTCACTTAGGAAATTAATTGGCAAGTGGCTTAGTTTGGAAAATAGTTTGGAAAAGTGGCTTAGTTTGAGATAAAATTTGCAGAAATCACTAAGGTTGGCATTCGGGCTGGGTCAGGCCCCAACCCGGCAGGTTTGCCTGGGTGGGGGGTGGGCCTGGGTCGGGTTGGAGTTTCAAAAACTCAACCCGAACAGACCTGTGAACCCCTACGGGTCTAACCCGACCCGGGCAAGGCCAGTCCGGGTTGGCCCGAGTTTTTAAGTTTTTTTTTTGAAAAAAAATTAATTTATTTTTTAACTAAAAAAAGTATAAATGTACAACAAGTATGTAAGTGAAACAAAATCGTATATATTATTCATTTCAACTTGGAAAAAGGTTTTACAACAATCAAATTACATATACAAATACATGTAATAAAAACCAAAAAATCATACAAATTTATTGATTTACATGTTTAAGGGGATAATCTAGAGTTCGAGACGGCCTAGAGTTAGATTGAAGAGATGATAATGGACTACTGTTGTGCACCTCAACTTATCTAAATATAGAATCTCATCACCCTAAATTCCCTACTCAGCTTGGACGTGATCTTCAGGAGAGTTGCTTCCACTTGTTAAGGTGTCCATCGCTTTTCCTTGAGTCATGTCTTCTGCTTTCATCCAATCTTCAGTGCACACGAGCATCTCCAATGAATCTGGCTTCAAGCAATTTCTCTAATCGGTTAAAATCCTGCCATTTGAAGAAAAAATAATTTCTAATGCAACTGTAGACACATAAGGGGTTAGTAGATCTCTAACCATGAATAAAAGAATTGGATATAGAGTTTCTTACTCTTTCCACCATTGTAATACCTCAATCATAGCATTAGAACTCTCACTATCTTGTGAAGTATATTAGTTTAATTCATTATGTGCATTAGTCCTTCTAACACCCCGAATTCCAAATAAGGCTGGATTCGAGATTTCACAGGATCTTTACTTTACTTCGTACAATTTTACAAGGAAATTAAAAACTTTTCATTAATATATCAGAGTTATATTACACTTTGTTTACACAGCGGAAGAGTAAAAGATTACAATGAAATAAATACATCTTTAAATAGAACAGTGTCAGCATATCCACTTTATTTTCATGAACATCCATTACCTGCAAGTAAGACTGTGGGCACGTCAGTTGCTTACAACTGACGAAATGTTATACACGACTATTCTCTCTATGCCGGGAACAGTATAACGATCTCCATACTTTAACAAAGAACACAACAAAAGATTGAATGAACATGTATAGTGTTAAATTGTGACTACACTAAACATGTAAGTGTATGTCATGCCTTAATGCCTAATGCACACAATTCTATACTAGGATGACACTAATGCACACTTGTTTGGATTCTATGCATCCTATACTACATAGGTCCGAGGGCAAGCGCCTATGTACTCCACATTGAAGGGTTCGATTCCTCGCCATGAAACTACCCGGTAATAAAACAAGATTTAGATTATTTCACGGATATAGATCTCAGCCTCCCTGGCTATTATATCGTGAGAATAACCCCGCAAATGCCCCTCTAGCCCCGGTATACACATATACATTAGAGTATGGTAAATATCCGCCCGACTACCCTAAGTCTCAGATAAAAAAACAAGTCCATCTCCTACGGAGCAACCACAGTCCACCAACTAGGTCTATAGCCACGGAGAACCACCGCCAACTATATAGAAGCACCCATTTACGTTTGCCCATGCCTATTACATCTTCACTTATGTGCCTAATTATTTAGTTTAAGACATAAATAGATTTCTAAGCCTAGAATTAGTCTAATCTCTTGCCGGTCTTAATCACCACTACCAAGATAGATCCACAACCATATCTCAAATGTATACCTCAACTCTTTTATTTCAACATTTGCCAGTAACGAGATTTTACTAACTCAAAACTCAACAATTTATGCATAAGAATCATGGGTACACATACCCTTTATCATATCTCAAAACTAATCATTCTCATCTTCAAGTTATTCACTAATATGATCAAGTCTCATCTTAATTTTTCATTCTTGATGTCTCATTTTAGCACTATTCATGATTCTTTAATAATAACAAGTCTTTTTCATGAAAAACTTCATTCAACAACAATCTCTTTAATAACTTAAGTGCTGATATGGCTAAAAATGGGGTTAAATCGAAACCGTCCAAATTGGGCACGAATCTTGAGGCTCAGGGGTAAAACGGTAATTTCACCTACCAACAGGTCTGAAGCGGGTACTGGTTATCTTCCCCGAAAACCCACTTACCCGCAAACGGATCCACCTCAACTGGGTACGGGTTTTAACCCGCAACAAACCCGGTCCAGAAGGGATAGAATTAGGGTTTCTGATTAAATCCTAATCAACGGCCCTGATTCATATCTATCCCTTCACTGAGGATTAGGGATTACATTCCTTATCTAACCACAGGGGGATTACATTCCTAATCTGACCCCAGCGGCGCCTATAAATACCCCCCATCCATCTCCAATGAGAGGTAATCAATCTTTCTCCAGTTTTTGCGCTCTTTCTTAATCATCCCTGATTACTGACTTGAGCGTCAGAGGGTGCGTCGCCGGGAACAACCCCGGTGTCTCGCACTTTTTTCAGGTATACGACGGGAGTCAGCGTCAAACTCCGACGTAACAGGTATACAGGTTTGCTATTCAGTTTTCCTAAGAATCCACAAATACTATCTGTTTGCCCCCACACCAAATTTAGCGGCAACAGATTGACACCGTCTGTGGGAAACCAACGAATAGCAACCTCCCCTCTTCCCGTTGGTCAGATCTGCTCCGGCCATGCCTCCTAGAAAAGTCAGATCCAGAGGGTCCAACCGAGGACCCAACCCCGATCAGCAACAAGAAATTCCCATCCAGCCTACCCAACAGCAGGGGCAACTTCCTCCTCCAGCGGAAGACCCGCTCCAACAGGACCTTCCTCCTCCTCCTCCGAATCAGCCACCCCCTGAGGTTCCTAACCCTCAGAAACAACCTCTTCACCAGGACCATGTCTCAATCCATAATGCCTCTTCGGATTCTATGGCTTCCCATAATCCCCGAGCTTCCCATCTCCGCAACACTGCCCTCAATCGGCAAAAGGACGAGGATCTTCGTCGCCATCTGGATGAAAAGCGGGCCCGAGAGGGAACCTCCCGCCAACACCGTCCGGATGAGCGATCTCCTCGCCGCCGAGAATACAGAAGGTCCCCTACCCGAAGGGGGCGGAGAGGGTCCCCCGAACATCGCAGAAGAAGTCCACACTCCCCTGTAGGTCGGCAACAGCCGAGGAACGATGAGGCACCTATCACTCGTGCAGAGTTCCAGCAGTTCCAAGCCACCGTCCTACAAGCTCTCAATCTCCGTCCAAACACTAATGCACCGAAGATTCCCTCTCCTCCTCCGGTTTGAAATCCTCGCCGACGGTCCCCAACTCCTCCTCCCGCTTTTAGCAACTCCCGGCATACTCCAAGTCCTCGCCATTCCAGGAGCTACCGTCGTCGTAACAACCACTTTCCCTCCTATGAAGACCAGTCATGAGCCTCGCCAGGTTACCATCAAAGGGACGATGCAGTCTATCGCCGTCTCCATGAAATGGAGAGGCGCTTGGGTCAGTTAGACCGAGAAGAAGAGCTTAGAGGAAGAACCCTTCATCCTAGCAGACCTCCTTTTTCCCGAACTATAATGGATGCATCCGTACCAATCGGCTTCAAGCCTCCTCAGTTTGAAACCTACTTCGGGGAGACTGACCCCGTCGATCACATCGAGAGCTTCAAGACCCTAATGCTCATCCACCAAGCTTCCGATGCCCTGCTCTGTAAGACCTTCCCTGCAACTCTCAAAGGTCCAGCTTGAGAATGGTACTCTCGCCTTGCCCCATCCTCAATATTCTCCTTCGAGCAATTCGAGACCCTCTTCGTCACCCATTTCGTAAGTAGCCGTAGAACTGAGAAGACCAGCATCTCGCTACTATACCTCCACCAGAAGAAGGGTGAGACGCTGAGAGACTATGTGAAGAGGTTCACGGCTGAAGCCAGGTCCATAGCATCCCTCGACCAGTCGGTCGCTGCAGCAGCATTTCAATCCAATGTACTCAATTCCAACCTCCGCTCCTCCCTAGTCAAAAAGCCCCCACAGAACTTCTCTGACCTCCTCCTCCGAAGTGAGAAGTATATTCGGGCCGAAGAAGCTGAGCACCGTCCCAACCTGGAGGGGTCGTCCTCCAGGTTTAAGAGGAAGGGAACAGAAGAGGAAGGAGCCAAGAAGCTCCAGAAGGATAATGCCGGCCAGCGCCGACCTCCCCCCAGATTCGAGAAATTTACTCCTCTCACCACCAAAATCTCTACCATTCTGATGGAAGTTGAAAAGGAAGGAGTCATACCCCCCGCTCCGAGGATGAACACCCCCGCCAAGAAACGAGATAAAGAGAAGTGGTGCCATTATCACCGGGACCATGGCCACGACACAAATGATTGTCGGGCCTTAAAGAATGAGATAGAAGCCCTCATCCAGAGAGGGCAGCTGACCAGATTCGTGAGAAAGGACCGAGCCGACCTTCCTCCCCCGCCTCGGGGGGCTAATAAGCATCCGAAACGCGATGAAATGCCCGACTTCGAAGAGGAGCGTGTCCTACACCTCATCTATGGGGGCCCAATGGGGGGCTCCTCGAACTCCTCTTGAAAGGCATTTATAAGAGAAGTCAATTCGGTCCGTGCCACCCCTCCTCCAAAAGGCCTCGGTGTGCCCGTCACATTCTCAGACGAAGATCTTGAAGGTGTCCGCACCTCTCATTGTGACGCACTCGTCATTAGCCTCCACATGGCAAACTTCAAAGTGGAGAGGATCCTAGTCGACAATGGCAGCTCGGTTAACATTATCTTCCTCATCGCTTTTAAAGGCCTAAAGCTCTCCCGAGACAGACTCAAGCCCTCCGGCTACACGCTCCATGGGTTCACGGGAGTGCCAATGACTATTGAAGGGGTGATCACCCTTGACGTAACTGCTGGCAAAACTCCTACTACCCGAACGGAGTCGATGGACTTCATGGTCGTAGATGTCCCCGCAGCCTACAATGTCATTTTGGGTCGGCCCGGCCTAGCTGCCCTTGAAGCCGTACCCTCCACCTATCACCTCAAAATGAAGTTCCCCACTCGGGCCGGAGTAGGGGAAGTAAGAGGCAATCAGGAGGCGGCCCGGAAGTGCTGTATGATCTTTACCCTCAGACCGGTCCTCTCCCTAGAAACTCTGGAAATCCCCCAAGATGCCGCTCGACCGACGTCCGAACCGGTGGACGAATTGGAAGAAGTGCTCTTCTCTGAGCAGGATCCAACTCGCAAGTTCTTTGTTAGCAAGACCCTCCCGTCCGCCCTATGCTCGGACATTATACAGTGCATCCGAAGGAACCGAGACCTCTTCGCTTGGTCAGCTGCAGACATGCCCAGAATTTCTGAAGAGCTCTTAGTCCACCACCTTAGTGTTACCCTGGGGTCCAAACTGGCTCAGCAGAAGAGACGCAAGTTTACCCCCGAGTGCCAGTTAGCTATAAAAGAGGAGGTGGACAAGCTCTTGAAGGCCCGGTTTATACAAGAAGTGTACTATCCTGAGTGGTTGTCAAATGTAGTAATGGTGAAGAAGTCCAATGGGACCTGGAGGATTTGTATTGATTTTACCGACCTCAACAAGACTTGCCCCAAGGATCCCTTCCCTCTTCCGAGCATTGACACTCTTATTGATGCCACCTCGGGACATGAGCTCCTCAGCTTCATGGACTCCTTCTCAGGCTACAATCAGATCCGGATATTCCCTTCGGATATCCCGAAGACCTCATTTGTGACCGACCAAGGCCTCTATTGCTACAGAGTCATGCCGTTCGGTCTGAAGAATGCAGGTGCCACATACCAACGCCTTGTCAACAAGGTTTTCCAAGCTCAGATCGGTCGTAATATGGAAGTATATGTTGACGACATGCTTGTAAAAAGCATCCGAGGTCCTGATCATGTAACCGACCTCCAAGAGGCGTTCGATGTTTTGAGAAAGCACAGTATGAGACTCAATCCGAACAAGTGTGCGTTCGGCGTCTCGTCAGGAAAGTTCCTCGGCTTCATGGTCAGCCAACGAGGAATTGAAGCAAACCCAGAGAAAAACAAGGCCATATTAGACATGGCCCCTCCGAAGAATGTTAAGGAAGTTCAGAGACTAACAGGCCGACTAGCCGCCATGTGGCGTTTTCTCTCGAAGTCCGGGGAGAAATGCCTCCCCTTCTTCAAGGCCCTCAGGGGGGCTAAAGGTTTTGAATGGGGTCAACAGCAACATGAGTCCTTCGACCAGCTCAAAGCTTACCTCGTCAATCCCCCTCTCCTCAGCAAACCAATTCCTGGAGAACCCCTCTACCTCTACCTGGCAGCCTCCGAGCAGACCCTCAGCGCCGTTTTAGTAAGAGAAGAAGACCGGGCTCAAAAGCCCATCTACTATGTGAGCAAGGTAATTCGGGATGCCGAGCTCCCCTGTCCGAGAATAGAAAATATGGCTTATGCCCTGGTGATGGCCGCGGGGAAGCTCCGCCCGTATTTTCAGTCCCACTCGGTAGTCGTCCTTACCGACCAACCGCTGAAGCAGGTCCTCCACAAGCCAGAGACCTCGGGTCGCCTTATGAAGTGGTCGATCGAGCTGAGCCAACATGATATAACCTATCAGCCTCGGACCGCGATCAAGGCTCAGGCCCTGGCAGAATTCATAGTTGAAAGTACCATCCCCGAGTCCAGTCAAGCCATGAAGGGGCCGCCAATCTGGACGGTTTATGTGGACGGATCCTCCTGCAACGAGGGTAGCGGAGCAGGGGTCATTCTGGCGGGCCCAGATGACTTCATCCTCCAATACTCCCTCTGTATTAACTTCAAGGCCTCGAACAATGAAGCAGAATACGAGGCACTAATAGCCGATCTTGGAATGGCTCGAAATGCAGGGGCGCAGCGCCTCCGGATCTTCAGCGACTCTCAGCTAGTCGTAAATCAGGTTCTCGGCGAGTATGAAGCACGTGATGACAGGATGGTCAAATACTTAGCCAAGGTCAGGAGCCTTATGGCACTGTTTGAAGAAGCCTTCATCCAAAGAATACCCCGAGAAGAAAATGCTCAGGCCGATGCCCTCTCCAAACTAGCCTCCTCCTCCCTTCAAGGTCTCGAGCAGACCATCTTGATAGAGGTTCTTCTGAGGCCAAGTATTGAGGATGAAACTCCCGACTCTCTTGAGTCACTGCCCGTCCTGCTTGAGGATAACTGGATGAAGCCCCTCGTTGAATTCCTAAGGGACGGACTGCTGCCCGAGGATCCCAAGGAAGCTCGAAGAGTCAGAACCCGAGCTGAGTGCTACACACTAATCGGAGGCATCTTATATAAACGCTCTTTCACATAGATGGACGGCAGGCCATACTTGAGATGCCTCTCCCCCGAGCAGGCTGACTACGCCCTGCAAGAACTTCACGAGGGCATCGGCGGGGCACATTCGGGATCCAGATCCTTGGCCCGCAAAGTGTTGAATTACGGATATTTCTGGCCCACTCTCTTACGAGACGCCGAACGACACGTTCGGCAATGCAGCTCCTGTCAGAAGTACTCCGACATCCGACGCCTCCCACAAGCTCCACTAACTTCCCTATCAAGTCCAGTCCCCTTTGCAATGTGGGGGATGGATTTACTAGGGCCATTTCCACCAGCTCCCGGACAGTTCAAATTCTTAGTCGTGGCGATCGACTACTTCTCAAAATGGATAGAGGCCGAGCCCTTGGCCACGATCACCGAGAACAAGGTTGTTCGGTTCTTCTGGAAAAGCATGATCTGCCGATTCAGCGTCCCTCGGGTCCTGATAACAGATAACGGAACCCAGTTCACCGGGGCTGCCTTCCGAGCTCTATGCGAAGACCTTGCCATCCAACACAGGTTCTCCTCCGTTTCTCATCCCCAGTCGAATGGCCAAGCCGAAAATGCTAACCGAAAGATCCTCTTCGACATTAAGAAGAGATTGGATAAATGTTCCAAAGGTTTGTGGGTCGATCAGCTTCCCAACGTGCTATGGAACTACCGAACCACGAAGCGAACCCCCACAGGAGAGAGCCCATTTAATCTCACCTATGGGTCCGAAGCCGTCATCCCCCTAGAAGTCGGAATACCCTCTCCTCGTCTAACAGCTTATGAGGAAGAGCAAAATGCCAGGGAGCTCCGAGCAAGCCTAGACCTGATAGATGAGATCCGAGAGAGAGCTGTCATTCGTCAACAAAGCTACCGAAGAAGGATCGAGTTGGCATACAACAAGAGAGTCCGCCCTACGGACCTCAAAGAAGGGGACCTGGTCCTCAGGAAGTTAGCCATCTCTTTTCCCGGTCAGAAGAGTAAACTCACTCCAAATTGGGAGGGACCTTACAAGATCGTCAAAGAAGTTCGGCCCGGTACATACAGACTAGAAGATCTCGAAGGCAGGGAGATCCCCAGGACTTGGAATGCCGACCATCTCTTAAAATACCAAGAGAGAGCACCAACGCCTCTCTAAGTATCTCGAGATGTCGAACCGTTCCTCTCCTATTACTTGTAATGACTTCCTTTTATTTTTCTCTTGTAATAACGGCTCGCAACTTTAGAAGCAGCCAGCCATTAGACATCAATAAAGAAAGCTTTTTCATATTTTTGTAAAAATTGCTTACATCCCTCTGCCTTTACTCTTCACTCAACCGATGGTTCGGAGTCCAAAACTCGACTCGATCCTACTTCGCAAGTTCGCTCCTCGGCGAGCTAGAAGCAGGCCGCCGTTCGGAACTGCTCCCACAACCGTTGAACAACTCAACCGATGGTTCGGAGTCTAACACTCGGCTCGATCCTACTTCGCAAGTTCACTCCTCGGCGAGCTAGAAGTAGGCCGCCGTTCGGAACTGCTCCCACAACCGTTGAACAACTCAACCGATGGTTCGGAATCCAACACTCGGCTTGATCCTACTTCGCAAGTTCGCTCCTCGGTGAGCTAGAAGCAGGCCGCCATTCGGAACTGCTCCCACAACCGTTGAACAACTCAACCGATGGTTCGGAGTCCAACACTCGGCTCGATCCTACTTCGCAAGTTCCGTCCTCGGCGAGCTAGAAGTAGGCCGCCGTTCGGAACTGCTCCCACAACCATTGAACAACTCAACCGATGGTTCGGAGTCCAACACTCGGCTCGATCCTACTTCGCAAGTTCGCTCCTCGGCGAGCTAGAAGTAGGCCACCGTTCGGAACTGCTCCCACAACCGTTGAACAACTCAACCGATGGTTCGGAGTCCAACACTTGGCTCGACCCTACTTCGCAAGTTCGCTCCTCGACGAGCTAGAAGTAGGTCACCGTTCAGAACTGCTCCCACAACCGTTGAACTCAACCCGATGGTTCGGAGTCCAACACTCGGCTCGAACCTACTTCGCAAGTTCGCTCCTCGGCGAGCTAGAAGTAGGTCGCCATTTGGAACTGCTCCCACAACCGTCGAGCAACTCTAAACGATGGTTCGGAGTCCAACACTCGGCTCGATCCTACTTCGCAAGTTCGCTCCTCAGCGAGCTAGAGTAGGTCACCGTTCGGAACTGCTCCCACAACCGTTGAACAACTCAACCCGATGGTTCGAAGTCCAACACTCGGCTCGATCCTACTTCGCAAGTTTGCTCCTCGGCGAGCTAAAAGTAGGTCGCAGTTTGGAACTGCTCCCACAACCGTCGAGCAACTCTAACGGTGGTTCGGAATCCATCGTTCGGCTCAACCGCGCTCACTCAAAACCCTGAGCCGAGCGGACGAGGAACCGACCCTCGTATATGGAGAAAAATTCTGCCGAACCAATTTCGCTGTTGGATCATCTCAAAATGCGTGCTAGAACGTGATGAACGGATCGGATCGTGCCACGTGTCCACAAAACGACAAGATAGTGTTTTCTTGGAACTCGTGCCTCTCACCTCGTGATGCGTACCACGATCATGATCGACCGTCTAGATGTTGCCACGTGGGCGGAATCTGATGTCCGAGCTATCGCACCTCGCAAGAGCACAGTCACCTCGGTATACTCCGAGTGAAAAACTAAAGTTCTGCGGCTAAAACCTACAAAGAAGACAACTATGGGTCCTTATGGTTCGGCGTCAAGAATGAGGCGACCACGGCACAACGATGAACAAAACAACTTCGATTTTATTAAGACACTTGGTAAATTTACAAGGCAGACAGTTACAGCGGGAAAGCAACTAAATAAAATTACAAGGCGTGTTATTACAGCAATAGGGACGATGCAAGAAGTAAAAGGCGACGCCACTCGTTCAGTGCCTCCTCGGAATAGGGAAGTTCCGATTCAGAGACAATCGCAGTTTCCGTCTCTTCACCTCCGAGCTTGTCTCTAGGCCGACGAACTGGAACGCCGCCTCGCCACTAACCTTAACGGTGGCTCCGACCGAGGCCCTGCTCGAGCTAACAGCTACTCCGCTTTGTGCGTCAGCCGCTGTCCGAACAATAACTTGGCCACGAGTTGCTAGCTCGTAAAAGGTGATCCCCCATTCTCTCTCCTCGCGAGTGCAAGAAGTGCTACGGACATTAGCCCTTACAGGCTGAGGCTTCAGTCGAGCCACCTCCTCCTCGAGCTCGACAATCCTATCCTTCAGAGTGTCGTCCTTGACCATTATCTTGAACCGAGGGAGCTTTGCCGAACCGGGGTACTCAGCGCTGTCGGATATAATCCGACGTAAGTTAGTCACCTCGATGCTCTTGTCAACCGTAACACTCTGCAGCTGTTCGACCTTCTTCTCGAGCTCATCTCGCTCGGCCAGCACCGAAGCTAGCTCGGCCTCTTTCGCCAATAGCTCCTCCTCGACTATCCGGAGATGGTGCACCTCGGCCAGAAGCTCGCTGTTCTTCTTTTCCTCGTTGAACATCAACCTCCTGGTGAGCTCGATTTCACCCACGAGGCGAGCCTCGCGAGATTGCTTAAACAGCTCGGCGCGACGCCGAGCTGCATCGGTATTTTGGGCGTGTTCGAAGATCTGAAATACAAGAACATCGCAATTGGAAAACTATACACCGACCCAAACACTTAGACAAATTTGAAGTAAAATTTTCATTCATAAAAAGGAGCGGTGGCCAGTCCACAAAGAGGCATTACATTTTGGGAAAAGAAAACAAAGATTACAAAAACACGAGAAGATCAGGGGTCCACCTGCGTCGCCGGTTCAATCACAGGCGCATCGCCAGATGTCCCCTCATTTCTCGCCTTAGCCTGGGGGTCTGTTGCCAAAGCGTCGGCGACCACCTCGTCGTCGTCATCGCCCTCCACCTCGTCACCTTCGCCTCCTTCCTCCTCGCCGTCCGATGGGGATCCGGGCCACAGTCTGTAGCCGACCCGTTCGAAGCTAGGGATGCGGTCCTGAACATGGTCGAGCGCCCTCTAGTAGGACTTCTCCATGTTCGAGGCCATGTGCTTCTTTGCCTCGGCCTTGATCTTCATTGCCAAGGCCTCTTTCTCTGCCTTCACCTCGGCCAGAGCCATCGCTGACGCCGCCAGCTCCTCAGTAGCCTTGGCGGCTTTGGCGGCCTCCTCAGTGAGCCGCCCCTTGACTCGCTCCAGGTCAGCCACAAGATCGGCCACCTGGACCTCCAAGCCCTCGGCTCGCCTCTGCTCTGCTTCGAGCTGCCGAACCGCCTTCACCTTGTCCGCTCTGTCCTTATCACTGGCGGCCTTCAACTCCTTCTCCTGTTCGGCGAACGCTTCGATGAGATGGTTGAAGTGACAAGTGGCCTGCCAAAACACGACGATGGTGAGAACAGGGTAGGAGCCGAACGGCAGACTTAAAGAAATTCTGTAAAAAAGGGTACACGGGACTTACCGATACGAGCGACCGGGCGACCTCATAAGTGTCGTCGCCGACCGTCCCCGCCTGCAGCGCGGCTCGATCAGTCGGGGTCGCCAAGTGTTTGACGCCCTGCATCGACATCTGCGAGTTGCCGAGGAATCCATCATGATTCTTGACTCGCCAGTTCGGAACGAACAACTGCTTGTGCTGTTCGGTCAAGATCGCCTCGGCCGGAGCAGTCAACGGCGGAGCCTCAAGCGACAATGCCGCCGTGACGTTGAAGGCCTCACCGACCGGGGTAGAGGCGACATTAGCCGAGGGCCCTTCGGCAACAACCACCGCCGACGAGGGCACCTCAGCGACCGGGGGAGGCAGAGTGGTGGTCGAAGCAATCTTGGTGGGCCGGCCAGACGGAGCGGTCGTGCTCGGCTTCTTCCTCTTCCTCCCATCGGCCACCTTACCCCTCTCGTTCATCATGGCCGTAAAGTCCATCTTCGGCGCTTCTGAACCAAACAACAAACAAATTAAGAGTTAGTGAGATGAGCTAAAGACTTAGAAAAAAATAAATCAATAAATGAGATGGCAGGAGCATACTCGGGTCGATTGGGCTAAGGCCTGACCCGTACAGCACCTCCTCGGTCATCTCCCTCCAACTCAACATCGGGAGGGCTACGATCTTCCTCGCCACCTCCTCTTTGGCCGCAGTCAGTTCTGGGTCGGCCCTCGCAAACTTGGGCACCTCTGGCTTCCACCGGCTCGGAATTTGCAGTATTGATGCCCCCCTCAATATGAAGAACTTTTCCTTCCAGCCATTGATCAAGTTCGGGTTTTCTATGATCCGAACACCCTTCCTCGGTGCCAGGTAGTATCGATGCTCGGTCTTGTGCATCCGGTTTATCCGATACATGCTTCGGAAGACTGTCAGTCCGGCTCGACTTCGGCGTTGCGGCACTAGAGCAGGAAGGCGTTCACATGACGCCATGTGTTCAGCATAAATTGGGTCGGCGCGAGGTAGTACCATCCGAGGACCTGGCAAATGAAGGGATGCAGCGGAAAACGTAGTCCGGCGTTCATAGAGTCGTAGTCGAACATGCACATATCCGACGACGACAGCTTGGAGTTCGCCCGCATCCCAGCACCGGGGAGAATTAGCTTGTACTCCGGAGGGATGGCGAACCCCTTTCTGATCCGAAGGAGGTCCCTCTCGGATAGCACCGATCCAATTTCATCCGCCTCGGTAATCAGAACAGGGTTGTTCTCTTCGTAGACCTCCGACTGGCCAATGATCGCCTTCTTCATGAGATCGCCCTCGTACTGCCTAACCCCAGCGTGCCCGGACAGTACACAAGGGTATTGGCCCGTCTCAGGGGCTTGCCTCGGATTCTCCACGATCACCTCAACCACAGGAGACTGAGCCACTACCCTCCTCTTCTTCTCCTTCCCCACCTCGGCCACAGACGACTCGGCTACTTGCTTCCCCTTCCTTCGGATCTCCGTCTGCCTCCTCTCCTCGGTGCCACTATTGCCCGAGGACGAGGCCTCACTCCCCGAGTTCACCCTTGAAATCTCTATAAAAAAGCTAAGGCAAGTTGACTGACCTTGAAGTGGCGTGCCCTTGAAGTGATGTTCACGGTCAGAAAAAGCTCGCCGGAAATCGCCTGGCCCACGCGACAACTAACGTCACTGCCTTGGATCAAAAATCGCCGCTAGCAGAGAGCACAAAGAGTAAAAGTGAAAACTTGGAGTGAAAAGTGAGAAATGAGCTTGGGGGGTGGGGGAGTAAGAACTTACAACCCCAATGCGACGTTTGGGCTGCCTTGGGAATCTAAAAAGCACACTAAGAAGCCAAAATGCCAAAGCGGAGAGTTGCGACGTTTCAGTATCACAACAAAGGCTCCACGAAGCGCTCAAGTCCACGACTCGGCCACCGGTTCGCCTAGCCGACCTACCGAACTGTCTGGTTAAGCAGTCGAGCTACTGAGTCCTCTTCAATACCGAGCCTCCGAACCGAGGGGACGAGGAACCGACCCTCGTACATGGAGAAAAATCCTTCCGAGGACAAATCACCATCGGATCTTTCCAAAATTCGTGTCAAGACACGATGGACGGTTCAGATTACGCCACGCTCACAAAACGACAAAATAACGTTTTCTTGTGATCTGAGCCCGGCCCTAGTGATTCACGCAATGATGGACGCTCCAGATCTGACCACGTGTACCTTCCGAGCTGCCTGCCACCGGTCTGCCTAGCCGAGCTACCGAACAGTTTGGCTAAGCAGCCGAGCCACTGGGACGAAGGGTGGCGACGCTCCAGTGCTAAGACCCTTCAAAACCTCTAAATCCATACCTCGGCCAAAGGCACTGAGCCCCCGAACCGAGAGGACGAGGAACCGACCCTCATATATGGAGAAAAATCCTTCCAAGCACAAATCACCGTCGGATCTTCACAAAATTCGTGTTAAGACACGATGGACGGTTCAGACTACGCCACGCCTACAAAACGACAAAATAACGTTTTCTCGTGATCTGAACCCGGCCCTTGTGATTCACGCAATGATGGACGCTCCAGATCTGACCACGTGTACCTTCCGAGCTGCCTGCCACCGGTCTGCCTAGCCGAGCTACCGAACAGCTTGGCCAAGCAGCCGAGCTACTGGGACGGAGGGTGGCGATGCTCCAATGCTAAGACCCTTCAAAACCTCTAACTCCATACCTCGGCCAAAGGCACCGAGCCTCCGAACCGAGGGGACGAGGAACCGACCCTCGTATATGGAGAAAAGATCCACCGACCATCCTCAGCCGTTGGATCTTATCAAAAAGCGCGCTCGTCATGATGGACGGCTCAGATCTGGCCACGTCCACTAAACGACAAGATAATTTTTTTTGGGGATCCGCGCTGAGATGGACGCTCAAGATCATGCCACGTAGTTCGGCTGATTCTGAGCCAGGCGCCGAGCAGCCGAGCCGAGGAGACGAGGAACCGGCCCTCGTATATGAAGAAACTATCTGCCGAGGAGCGCGGATCGTCCGATCGCCCGGAAAATTGCGCTCAGCGCTGATTAAGGGCCCAGATTGCGCCACGCCATAAATCGGTATTAAAAATTAGTTTTTATTTATTTTAATCGTTTTATTTATTTAAAAATTGTGAAAAAAATACTAAAAATTCGGGAAAATTAACTAAAAATTCTAGAAAATAATTACAAATTCAGGGGAATGTTTTTGAGCCCCTGAACGAGCAGTTATTACCTAGAATGTGTCATTAAGACCCCAGAACGACTAGCTAACGCATCGCAAAATTAAATAAAAAATCCGAGGAAAATAGATAGGAACCACCAAATACCCAGAGAAGCTTAAGAACAGCTTACGGCTTGAAAAATCACCTCACTATCCCCTTCGAGATTCAAAACCCTCCATTTAGACTCCGATACGACGCCACTAGCCATTAAAACAGCTAAACTACTCCTCAAAGGCTGATTAAACTCAGTCTTTAGGAGTGGGGGGCTCGTGATATGACTAAAAATGGGGTTAAATCGGAACCGTCCAAATTGGGCACGAATCTTGAGGCTCAGGGGTAAAACGGTAATTTCACCTACCAACAGGTCTGAAGCGGGTACTGGTTATCTTCCCCGAAAACCCACTTACCCACAAACAGATCCACCTCAACTGGGTACGGGTTTTAACCCGCAACAAACCCGGTCCAGAAGAGATAGAATTAGGGTTTCTGATTAAATCCTAATCAACGACCCTGATTCATATCTATCCCTTCACTGGGGATTAGGGATTACATTCCTTATCTAACCACAGGGGGATTACATTCCTAATCTGACCCCAGCGGTGCCTATAAATACCCCCCATCCATCTCCATTGAGAGGTAATCAATCTTTCTCCAGTTTTTGCGCTCTTTCTTAATCATCCCCGATTACTGACTTGAGCATCGGAAGGTGCGTCGCCGGGAACAACCCCGGTGTCTCGCACTTTTTGCAGGTATACGGCGGGAGTCAGCGTCAAACTCCGACGGAACAGGTATACAGGTTTGCTATTCAGTTTTCCTAAGAATCCACAAATACTATCTGTTTGCCCCCACACCAAATTTAGCGGCAACAAGTGCAAATATCCAATTCACATTTCAACATATACCAGATACTCTTAATTCGCATAAGTGAATAATCACATCAAGATAAATTCATTCACATGAATAATTTATTCTCATTCTACTAATAAATCTCATTTGTAATTTAAATTTCATGGAATAACTCTAAGAATCAAATGCAATCTATTCAAGAGGCATTAAAATTTACATAGCATATATCTTCTAAAATAGGGTCATGCTCTTCTTGATATTAAAACATAAATCTTTACTTACTTTCTATTTCAACCTTGCTTTTTAGAGTCTTAATTATACCTGAAAAATCTTGACCCTAATTTTAGTAAGTTCTAAATCATTTTATAGAAATAATAGTATTTTTCCCAATTTTTGTCTCTCACCAAAAACCCCTTAAACTAAATAAAAAACCCCACTAGGTTTGAACCCGTGAAGCCCCAGGCAGCACCCAACCCTCACAGCACCAACCAAGAAGTCCATGTGGACTTATTGTTTTAAAGTACTCATAAACTCCCTTTACCTTGAAACTATGGTCCCTTACCTTAAAACTATGGTCTTAGATGACTAAAACAAAATGAAAGGATTTTGAGCCTATCGGGTTTCGAAACAAGGCCACAGAGAAGTCAACGCCAGTGCCGACCACTAGGCCACGTGTGCCAGTCGAACAAGAGTTCAATGTAAGTCTTTATTCTATTTTTTGTTATTTCCTATCTTTTACAAAGAAACTTGATTTCTCTAATTAATCAAATTGCACTGAAATAAATTTATATAAACTGAGATTATTCTTTCAACATTAATTTAATAATTTTAAAACCATAATTTAGATAATGACCCTAAACTTTCAATTTCTTTCTTCTTTTTAATAACCACTATATTGCATTTCTTCCGATTTGATTATATCTTTTCATAAACAAAATAAATTATCCTAAAAGATTTACTTACTTAATAAAAGAGAAAGTTCCAATATCTTTCATGCACCCTATTCTCTTTATTCATGTATGACTAAAGAATCAAATCTTCTCTTTCCTTTCTCATTTACCAACTAACAAGTTTGTAGCTTTTAAAAACAATTCATGATCCACTGCTATTTTTACCATCTCTAATAATATAAATTGCTACATCAAAATTTTCCAAATAAAATATGCATTCAACACACATATAGTTCATAAGCATTCTAACAGGATCCTTAATATTTAACTCTTTAAATCACAAGTCTATTATTTGTTTAATCACAACCATACTAATCTCATTCATAGCATGATATACTAGCATGAATTTTAACTACTCTTTTTACAATAATAACAACTTAAATTACTCATTATAATTTTTCTTTAACATGAAAATTCCTACAATTAGAAAAAAGAAGATCACTCATCTTAGTTGGAGAATGAAGACTACAAAAGTGAAAGGGGTTCCTTCTTGTTCCTAGCTCCATAAGCACTTCTAGCTCCTCTTCTCCTCCTAGCAATAGCCTCCAAGCACAAGAACACTACTTCTCTTACTCTCTTTCTTTTATCTCTCTCTTTTCTTTCTTTCTCTTTTGATTTAGTTTTGGTGCAAGAGAAGTGCAGAGAATAGGGTTCTATTTATAGGATAAAGCTAGAGTTTATTATGCAAAATTCACACCCTAATAACTCTCAAAATTTAATTCATATGACTCTACACTTTCTAAACTTCTAAAACTTACAACCTTTCACCTCTCCCACTCTTCATATTTGCAACTCCCATAACCTACAACCTTTCCCCTCCTCTCATTTAGGGTCTATTTGGTTGGAGGGGAATGGAGGGAAGGGGAGGGGAGGGAAGGGTTTTTTAAAAACTTTTCTTGTTTGGTTCATTTTTTAGGAGGGGAGGGGAGGGAAATGAAGGGGTGCCAAACCCCTCCTGAACCAATTTTGGCTCCCCTCCAATATTGGGGGGATTTGGAGGGAAGAGAAAGTATATCTAATTTTTTAATGTGAATGTACTAAATTGTCCTTTTAAATCTAAATCCTAATAATAAACACAGTGAAAGTGACATAAGAAAAACAAGTGCAAAGAAAATTTTTACCTGCTCTACTAGAGAACAATAAACATGCCTGAACTCCGTAGAATGCTTCTCAAGGTATTCTTGAAGCTTCGAGGCATCTTCTCTACGAAATATATCCCACAGTGCACCACCTTCACGATGCGGTTGCTCCATCTTGCAATCAGATTCCTCTTCCCTCCTCTTCATACCTCCATGTGACAACTTCAGTTTTTTCAGAAAAGGAAGCTTCATGAACATTCTGATTTCCAATAGTAATGCAGGTCACACCATTTGACTCTACAGATGCTTCAGCAGAAACATGAGAACCCATAATTGGATTCTGCACAGGGCAAGCAGTTTCATTATTTTCAGGTTTAGTATCAGAAAAGGAAGCATCTGAAACATTCTGGTGTTCGACAGCAACACAGGTTACACCATTTGGTTTTTTCACACCTAGCACTGTTGGGGGTGATGAACTATAACTTTGCTCTTCAACATTACCGTCAGAGCTCACTTGATATGGATTTCAAAAACACAGATTTCTCTGCATAATGATAAAGTATTTTTTTTTCCTAATTAACCATAAAAGACTACATGAATTTCATATAAGTTTTTATTATTTACATCTCACAAGATAGAAAAATATAAGAAAGCAAAACTTCATTAAGAAAAGATAATTTTATTAGTTCAAATTGAAATGTAAACATATATACAAAAACTACATGGGAAGAGTTCCTACTTGTAGTTTAGCAAATGTAGAAGGGTATTAAAGTAATTTTATTATAAAATCCCTTTCCTTCCCTTGTGAACCAAACAAAAAGATAATTATTTTCCCTCCCTTCCCCTCTTTTGAACCAAACAAAGTCTTCATTAAAATCTCTCCCCTCCCTTTCCCTTCCCTCCCCTCCCTCCATTAAAATCCCTCCCCTCCCCTCCCCTACTTTGAACCAAACAGACCTTTACTCTCTCCTACCATGCCAAAACCGGCCTACCCCCCATCCCAAAGAGCTCAGCACCCAAATGTTGTTTAACCCCGGGTGGGCCCCACCTACCTTGGCCACGTCATCTGCAGCTTCAAAGAAGTAGCATGCTACTGCATGCACTTCATGGCCCCCACCTCCATTCCAAATCAATTCCATTATACAATTATTCATTATTTCTTCAAATCAACCAAACCAGTCAACCTATATATCATATCTATATAATAAAACACAAAGAAAGCTATCAAGTGGCTCTCTTTAAATCCCCCACAAAATCAAAGGCCCTGATCTAACCTCAAAAAACATATCCCCCCCCCCCAAAAGTTTCCTCCCAAAATTCAAATTCAAATCCCCCACCCAGAACAACTCCTTTATTTATTTAATTATTTCTTTCTCTTTCTCTCTCTTCTATTCAAAAAATACAGAAAATAAAATTTTAATTTTAAAAAAAAAAATTAAAACCAAAAAATTTTACATTTTAAAAACTTTTAAAATAATTCAAAAAAAATCAAAAACTTATAAAAAAAATTTAAAAAATATTAATTTTTTTAATTTAAAAATATTAATTTAAAATTAAAACAAATTAATTTTTTGAAATTTTTGAAATTTTAGAAATAAAACTTTAAAATTTTAAAAATAAATGTTTAGATTATTGGTATTGTAGATACCTTCACACCTGCACTTGCTTTACCATTGTATTTAGACATACTCATAGTGGTTATAGGATTAGAGTAAGCTCTATAAAACCTATATGATAATGTCCTTGCATAACTATTACAAGCATCTAAAATTGATGCTGAAGTTTAAAAAAAAAACTCTATGCAGTGTTTCTAACAAACTATATGCATTTCAGGTAAGTTCAAGCTAATGATCAGGAAGACGATAATTGAGCTTAAAGGTAGATATACTGCTTCCTCATATAAAATGTTTACCACTTCAATTAATTTGCTGGACCTCCAAAACTATTTTATATAATCAGACCAGGTGCACCGTTCCGAAGACGTGCCATAGGCACGTGTCAACGGGAAAACCTAGTATATCTATATAATAAAACACAAAGAAAGCTATCAAGTGGCTCTCCTTTAATCCCCCCAAAAATCAAAGGCCGAGATTTAACCTCACAATACATATTCCCCCCCCCCCCCTCCCTCCCCCACCAAAAAGTTTCCCTCCAAAACTCAAATTCAAATCCCCCACCTGAAACAACTCCTATATTTATTTTAAAAAAATTTCTCTCTCTCTCCCTCCCTCTTCTATTAAAAAAATAATAAAATACAAATTTAAAAAAATATTTAAAAAAATTAAAATTTAAAAACTTTAAAAATAATTCAAAAAAATCATATAATATGTTTTTTGTTGGACCCTCAAAAGTTTCTCATATAATATATTTGCTACTTCACTTAATTTGCTGGATCTCCAAAACTATTTTATATGATTAAACAAGGTGCACCATTCCGAAGACGTGTCATAGGCACGTGTCAACGGGAAAACCATATATATATATATATATATACACACACACACACTATCTATACATATTTGTATGATAGTTTACCAAAATCAAAATTATATTATGCACAAATAAAATAAAAACACACACTCCTAAAATTTATTTTAAAAACGGATACGCTCAAACACGTACACCGTGTTGATTCTAGATTTTGATTATTACAACACAATGCAAAGTTGTTATGCTACATCTTATACATTGCAGGTTGTTTTTTACACAAAGACAAAATGTTCAATCAAAGCTCTCACAGCAAGTTGATCAAGCAAAGCTACAAACAAAGCTTTTAAAGCAAAGTGATCAAGAAAGCTACAGGCTCTAAAAGCTTAAAATTGATCCAGCAAGCTTCATAGTCAAAGACAAAGGCTAAAGCTCCAACTCAAGACTCAAGTCAAGACTCAAGACAAGACTTATGCTCCAATGTGTTATATTACATGTCTTGTAAAAAAATTGTAATTTTTCTTTTTTTGAGTCTTAGATTGATGTAATAGCCTTGTCACACACACACACACACTCACACTCATACATCTTCATAAATGAGTGTTTTTCAAAAGATTAATGGTCCAAACAGTTTGAATTAGATCAATTGTTAAGTACCAGTGGACTCCCCTATGGCACCAGTCGACTGTACTAGTACGAAACTGTCTGAACTTTTTCAAACTCTGACCAGTCGACTCATTATGGCAACCCAGTCGAATGTTCAAGTTGTTTTGGCAGTTTTCTGTTTTTAAAACTCATTTTTCAAAATCAAATCTTTATTTCTGTTGGTTGACAGTTGGTACAACTGTTTCTCAACGTCTAGTGACTCTAACTCTATAAATAGACCGTAGAAATCACTTGGTAAAGGTTACTCTCTTCTGCAAGCTTTCAAGTCTTTATATTTAAAAAAAGAGAAATAAGAGTTTCAAAAGCTTTCAAATTCTCTAAGTCTTTGGTCCTCTGAATTTCAGTCCAATATAACATTGATTTCGTTTTGGACTGATCTCAGAAGTGACCTATTAGCCACTATACAAAAATCACAATTACAAAACAAGGCTATAAGTTGATTGTAACTCTTTTGTTGTTGTTCTTCACTCTCGGGTTGTGAGAGTGGTCCTCTCGGTTAGAGAGTAGGGCTCTACGTTGTAGAGTTTGTTTTCACTCTCAGGCTGTGATAGTGGTCCTCTCGGTTGGAGAGTAAGGCTCTTGGTTGAAGAGTAGGTTTTTCACTCTTGGTGGAAGAGTGAGTTGCTTTCTCTAGTTGTGAGAAAGGACTACGGGTTGGACAAGGTTGTTGTCTAACGCCGTAGGGTGTTCTTATAATTATTTCAAGAATAGTGAAAAATCTCAAGTGGGTTGCTTGGGGACTAGATGTAGGTCAAGATGACCGAACCAGGATACATCGTGTGTACTCTGTAATTGTATCTCTTTGAACTTGCATTTCATTTTCTTACTTTATAGTTTTCTGTGAAACTTGTCTGGACAGTCGAATGTGTCCTTTTGTAAATCGACTGTATCCTTTTGTAAGTTTACTGGTCAGACTTGTACTACTTTCTCTTTGAAAACTTGTGTGATAAGTCGACTGGCTCTTTTATAAGTCGACTGATCAGACTCACTTTAAAAATACTCTTCTTAACTGTCGCTCCAGTCGACTGGTTTATCTCTTCAAGTCGACTAGTCAGAAGAAAATTTTAATTCCACAATTTATTATTTATAAAACACTATTCACCCCCCTCTAGTGGTTCTTACCTTGCCTATAGGATTCAACACTTGGTATCAGAGCGTGGTTGAGTGCAATGGCAACTACTTCGAATGCAAATCAGTATCATGAAGGCCAATCTACACAAAGGTCACCCCTCTTCGATGGAACAAATTACAACTATTGGAACTGTAAAATGAAGATCTACCTTCAGTCCATCAACTATGAAACATGGAACATGACGGAAATCGAGTACACCGCTCCTACCATTCCATATGCACAATGGAACGACGACATGAAGAACCAAACAATGAACAATGCAAAGGCGATAAATGCACTATTTTGTGCCCTTACAAATGAGGAGTTCAACTATGTGTCCAATGCAACAACCGCACATCAAATTTGGCACACACTCGAGGTAACTCATAAAGGAACAAACAAAGTGAAAGAATCTAAAATATCTGTTCTTGTTCACAGGTTTGAAATGTTCCGCATGAAGGAGAATGAGAATGTGTCCGAGATAATTACTAGGTTCACAGACATTACAAACTCACTTGTGGCACTTGGAAAGACATATACTCAAACCGAGATGGTGAGAAAGGTACTTCGTGCACTAACCCCCGAATGGGAGAAGAAGACCACCGCCATAGAAAAAGCCAATAATTTAACACAACTTTCTCTTGAGAATCTTGGGGGAAATCTTATGGCTTATGAGGTACAACTTGAAGAGAGCAAGAAGGATGCCGAACCACAACAATCAAAGAAGAAGACATTAGCATTCAAAGCCATGTCAGACTCCGAGGATGAAGAAGAAGATGAGGAAGAGATTGCCATGTTCACGAGAAGATTCAAAAAGTGTAACAAGGCAGGCCATATGAAGAAGGATTGTCCACTAGAGAACGCAAAATCTAAGGGAAAGACATCCAACTTCAAGAAGGATAAGTACACAAACAACAAGTTCGTGAAAAACAAAAAGACATACCAAGCAACTTGGGATGACAGTGATTCTTCATCGGAAGAAGAAATTGATGAAACAAACGAGGTTGCAAACGTGTGCTTTATGGCGTCTCAAAATCAAGTAAGTAGTGAGTATGATTCTAATGATTCACTTGATTCTTTCAATGAAATTTTTCAAGAACTTAAAAAGGAAAAGATTAGAGTTAAGAATTTAGAGAAAGTTAATCAAACACTTTCTCAAGAGAATCTTAAGCTTGATAAAGAAGTAAAATACTTAAATTCTCGTATTTCTAGTTTAGATATGAATCTTGAATCTCTAAAGAAGAATTATGAAGAGATATCCAAGAACATATCTAAATTCAATAAAGGAAAAAAGAATTTAAATGATGTTCTTCAAAATCATGTAAAATTTAGTCAAAAGTTTGGACTTGGTTTTAAAAAGTCACTTGAAAAATCTCATTCTTCTAAGAACACTAGTATAAATAAACCTATATCTATTTCTAGTGTTAAGCATAAACTTTCTGAGTTCTTTGAAAAGTCTAAAACTGTAAGTTCTCCTGATAAAAGCAAATCTAAAATTCAGCCAAGTCGACTGCACCCATCCACCAATTGCCTGTCCAGAGGTACTGAGTCTTATTCAACAAGACAAATACCTCAGATAAGTTGACCAATACTACCTACCAGTCGACTAACTAATAGTAAAAGTCAACTGAAAGGTATTGTAAAGTCGACTGGACAGAGCAAATATGTATGGGTTCCAGTCAACCTGAGTTCGAAAGATAGAATTGCTTATATTAATTCATATATGATGAATGTATGTCATTCTACTAATTTCATTCCTGCTTATGGTGGAAAATCAAACTCATCATGGGTTTGTTTTCCCACAAACTAATTTTTTTTGGACCCAATGAAAAGGGTACCATATTCACATTGAATATTTTATAGGTACCTAAGAAAGATCGTTGGATACTTGACAGCGGATGCTCAAAGCATATGATTGGTCATGCCAACCTCCTATCTTCCATACAAAATATTGATGGAGGAACAATTACATTTGGCGACAACAATAAAGGAAAAGTCATAGGAATTGGTATTGTCGGTAAGGACACTAACCCCTTTATAGAAGATGTTTTATTAGTTAGTGGACTTAAGCATAACCTGTTAAGTATTAGTCAACTTTGTGATAAGAGTTATAAAATCATGTTTGAAAAACATGCTTGTTTAATTTATGATTCTACCATGCAAAATATAATTTTTCAAGGGTTTAGGAAAAATAACATTTATGAATTATGTTTGAAAGCATATGTGTTTTCGAATGATTTTTGCTTAGTAGCTTCTAATAATGATTCTTGGCTTTGGCATAGACGTTTTGGTCATGTGAATATGAAAAATCTCTCTAAATTGTCTAAGTACAACCTAGTTAAAGAACTGCCAAGACTATCCTTTAAAAAGGATAAGTTATGTGATGCATGTCAACTAGATAAACAAATTAAATCTACTTTTAAAACAAAAGAAGCAATTTTTAATAGTAGGCCGCTCGAATTAATTCACATGAATTTATTTGGCCCTACTAGAGTTGCTTCTTTAAATAAAAGTAGGTATGTATTTATTTTAGTAGATAATTTTTCACGATTCACTTGGACTTTCATTTTAAAACATAAAAATGATGCATTTGAAGAATTTGCAAATTTTTGTAAACGAATTCAAAATCAAAAGTCTCTAACCAAAGTCACTATTAGAAGTGATCATGGTGGAGAATTTGAAAATGAAACGTTTGCAGAATATTGCAACAAGAATGGTATAACTCATTCATTTGCCTTTCCTAGAGCTTCACCACAAAATGGAGTGGTTAAAAGAAAGAATAGGACTTTGCAAGAATGTACATGTACCATGCTTGTTGAAAGCAATTTACCTAAGTATTTTTGGGCTGAAGCTGTTGCTACAGCTTGTTATGTTTTAAATAGAATTTTGATTAGGCCTAATCTAAAGAAAACATGTTATGAGTTATTTTTTGATAGAATTCCTAAGGTCTCTTACTTTAAAATATTTGGATGTAAGTGTTTTATTCTGAACACTAAGGATAATTTAGATAAATTTGATTCTAGATCTAATGAGAGTATCTTTATAGGATACTCAAATAGGAGTAAAGCATATAGAATCTTCAACAAGTCAACAATGACTATTGAAGAATCTATGCATGTTGCATTTGATGAATCTCTGTCTTCATCGACTTTAATTGAAGATGATAAAACTAATTCATCACCTTTAAATAAAGTAATTACATCTTTAGAACAAACTAGTCTTGCAGATAAGTCGACCAATAAGGAAGTCAAGTCGACTGATGAGAAACAGTCAACTGATCCTGTTGTGATGTCTCCAACTTTACCAAAATCTTTTGTTGAAGTTAGAGATCATCCTCATGACTTAATAATTGGTGACATTTCACATGGTATTCAGACGATATCACATGTTAATATGATATCTCACACAGCTTTCTTGTCGGATTTTGAACCGAAGAATATACAAGAAGCATGTGAGAATGAATTTTGGATGAATGCCATGCAAGATGAGTTAAACCAATTCATAAGGAATGATGTATGGGATTTAGTTCCACGACCTCCTGATCATACTATAATTGGTACTAAATGGGTATTCAAGAATAAGTTAGATGAATCAGGACAAGTTGTTAAGAACAAAGCTAGACTAGTTGCTCAAGGATATAATCAAGAAGAAGGCATAGATTTTGATAAAACATATGCTCTTGTTGCTAGATTAGAATCAATTCGTATCTTCTTATCTTTTGCTTGTTTTATGAATTTTACACTTTTTCAAATGGATGTTAAAAGTGCATTCCTTAATAGGTTTATAAAGGAAAATGTTTATGTTAAACAACCACCAGGTTTTGAACATGAACAATTCCCAAACCACGTTTTTAAATTGAAAAATGCTTTATACGGTCTTAAACAAGGACCTCGTGCTTGGTATGATCGACTGAAGACTTTTCTTTTAGAAACAAGTTTTGAAATAGGTAAAGTAGATACTACTATGTTTATTAGAAGAATTAAGAATGATATTTTAATCATACAAATATATGTTGATGACATAATTTTTAGTTCTACTAATAGCAATCTATGTCAAGAGTTTGCTAACACAATGAAAAACGAGTTTGAGATGAGTCACATGGGTGAACTCAATTATTTTCTTGGACTACAAATTAAGCAGTCACAAAATGGCATATTCATTAATCAAGGAAAATATGCCAAGGAATTACTCAAACGGTTTAACATGGATAGCACAAGTAGTAAGACCACACCTATGGCTACTACCATTACCCTTGACAAAGATGAATTAGGAAAGAGTGTCGATCAGAAACTCTATCGAGGTATGACTGGCTCACTCTTAGTTATAACTGCTAGTAGACCGGACATTATGTTTAGTGTATGTTTGTGTGCTAGATATCAGTTATGTCCTAAAGAATCTCACTTAAAAGCTATGAAACGCATTTTAAGATGTATTAAAGGCACGTCTGAGTATGGTCTATTTTATCCACGCACCGACAATTTTCAACTTTTGTCGTATAGTGATGCAGATTTTGCTGGGAGTAAAACTGACCGCAAGAGCACTAGTGGGACATGTCATTTTTTGGGACATTCACTAGTTTCTTGGTCCAGTAAGAAGAAAAATTCGGTATCCCTATCTACTACAGAAGCTGAATATATCGCTGCAAATTTGGCTTGTGCACAAATTTTGTGGATGAAACAAACCTTATTAGACTATGGTATTTCTTTTGAAAACCCTTCAATAATGTGTGATAATACCAGTGCCATTAACTTATCTAAGAATCCGGTTCAACACTCACGTACGAAACATATTGATATTCGACATCATTTTCTACGTGATCATGTTTTAAAGGGAGACATTTCTTTAGACTTTATTTCTACTAATAAACAAGTATCTGACATTTTTACCAAACCCCTTAAAAAAGACACCTTTATAACCTTAAGAAGAGAACTAGGGATTTGTAATTTTCATGACACTTCTTGAAAAAAAATTTGGTAAGTCAACTTACACACATTGTTCAGTCGACTGCCAAAGTATTGCTTTAAATTTTGTCTAAAGTTTTTATACTCTGGAAAGTCGACTGTTAACAGTAATCTAGTCGACTGCCAGTTGTATTATTGGTATTTTTCGTTTATCTATTTTTGCTCTCGACTAAGTCAACTTCCCTAACCATACAGTCGACTGTCGCGAATCAGTTCTTCTTTTATATTCGCAAATATAGCTAAAGTAGAAAAATACATAGAGACTTCATTGAAAAACATATGTATCTACTTATTGTTTCATTTTTTTCTCTCTATTATGTAATAGTTTGAACTAAGACTAAGTTTTTATGAATGCATTTTGTGTTATTTGTTTGTGAGGAGTATTTCTTCTTCCCATTTTTGTTGATGACAAAGGGGGAGAACATAGCATATCAGCTTTTTATGTTAATTTGTATTTTTATGCTTTGTATTTTTATATTGCTGTTGTATGGTGAGAACATATGCATGCTTTGTATTTATATTGCTGTTGTGAGAACTGTTACCGCTAAATCTGGTGTGGGGGCAAACAGATAGTATTTTTGGATTCTTAGGAAACCTGAATAGCCAAACCTGAAACCTTTTCACCGGCGTTTGACCGTTGACTCCCGCCGTTTACCTGCAAAAAGTGCGAGACACCGGGGTTGATCCCGGCGACGCACCCTCCGAAGCTTAAGTCAGTAATCATAAAAGATTATGAATGAGTGTTAACTGGCAAAAGATTGATTATCTCTTAATGGTGGTGGATGGGGGGTATTTATAGCTGCCTTTGGAATCAGTTTAGGAATGAAATTCCTAATTCCAAGTGAAAGTATAGAGCGAACTAGGGCTGTTGATTAAGTATAATCAGAAACTCTAATTCTATCCTACTGGACCGGGTTTGCTGCGAGTTGGAACCCGCACCCGATTGAGGTGGTTCCGTTTATGGGTCGTGGGGCTCTTTAGGAAGAAGACCTTGAACCCATTTCAGACCTGCTTGTACGTGAAATTACCATTTTACCCCCAAACGTTAAGATTCGTGCCCTGATTTGGACGGTTTCGATTTAACCCGATTTTTAGCCATATCACTAGCCCCCCACTCCCGAAGACTGAGTTTGATCAGCCTTTGAGGAGTAGTTTTACTGTTTTAATGGCTTACGGAGTTGTATCGGAGTCCAAATAGGAGGTGTTGGATCTTTGTGTGGGGTATTATGGTAATTTCTGAGTTAGCTGCGTGCTCAAGATTGTTCTTGAGCTCTCCTGAGTTTTTGGTGGTTTTTCTTTATTTTTATCTAATTTTGCGAAGTGGTGGTCTGTTGTTCGGGGGTCTTAATTAGCTACTCTAAGCAATAATCATTTGTCCAGGGGATCGGAAATACTTCCCCAAATTTATGATTATTCTTTAGAGATTTTAATCAATCCACCCGAATCTTTAGCCATCTTTTTCGCAATGTTTAGATAGACGACTCGATATTATTTACGATGTGGTGAGATCTGAGCCCTTCATCAGCATTGGGCGCGAATTTTGGGGAGATCTAGCGCTTGTGCTTGCTTGGAGGAGTGATTTCCTCCATTTCATGGCTTAGATGCTTCGACGCTGCTGCAGACCCCCCTTGTACACCTGCCATGAAGGAGGCCGAGGTCTATGGGGGTTCGGCGCCCTTCGCCGAAGTGCGGAGATATCTCGGCTAGGCTGTAGGCGCGAGGTCCATTCTTCCATATTTGAGGGTTGGTGGCAAGAGCGCTCGGCGAGGTGTGCCGAGGTCCCCTTTTCCCATATTTGAGGGTCGGTAGCAAGAGCGCTCGGCGAGGTGTGCTGAGGTCCTTTTTTCCCATATTTGAGGGTCGGTGGCAAGAGCGCTCGGCGAGGTGTGCCGAGGTCCCTTTTTCTCATATTTGAAGGTAGGGGTGGCGAACGGGTCGAGTGGGCCGGGCCGGGCCCAACCCGTAAGGGTTGGCATGTTCGCTTGACCGGTTCGGGCCGGTTTGCGCTCATATCCGGGCCGGGCCAGGCCGGGTCTATTTTTCGTTTGGGTGGCCCGCCCAACCCGTGAACCCTTTAGGGTTCAACCCGGGTTGGGCCGGGTCGACCCGCAGGTTGGCACATTTAATAAAAAAATTTTTTTTTTTGGTAGCTTAAATTAAAATAATAATTATAATTATAATACTAAGTAAGTAATAATACTAATAAACAATAAAAATCGTAATAATAATAATAAGATTGAAAGAGTGAAATTGACAACAAATTTTGAAATATTATTCATATGAATTTAAGTTATACAATTTTAACAATTTATAACGAAATGAAGAATTCAATTCACAAATAAGTTTTATACAATATCATATTTCTTATATACAATTTTAATTGAGTACAAGTTTTCTAATTTGACATAACAATCAAAGCTATTGTTGTTGTTGTTGTTGTTGTTCTTCGGGCGAGTCGCTCCCACTTGTGGAACTTGATAGTGCTTTTCCTTGCGTCCTATCTTCAGCCTTCAGCCAGTCTTCTGTGCAAACGAGCATCTCTAACGCCTCGGGCTTCAACCGATTCCTGTAATCAGATAGAACCCTGCCACTTGTAGAAAATGCACTCTCAGAAGCAACTGTAGAGACAGGAGGAGTTAGTAAATCTTTAGCCATAATTGACAGAATACTAAAAGTGTGTTCATGTTCTTTCCACCATTGTAAAATATCTAGTGGAGAAAGAGTAGGCTCAGTATCCTGTTGGTTATACCAATTTAATTCATTTGGTTGATTAGTCCTAGGTTTTTTAGATTGAATTTGTTCAAGTAAACTAAATGTTCTATCACCAATTCTACTTTTACCCTTACCTTTAGAACTACCAGAAGAAGAACTAACTACAGAAGTTGTACTACTAGAAGCAAAACGTCTATCATAATAATCATACAAGTTATTTAAAGTAGATTCAAACTGAACTAAAAAAGTAGCGCAATCAGTTGTTAATTCTACATTGTTCTCTAAATATCCAAAAATATTTCTATCAAATTCTTCGTACCTTCTAATTTGATACGGGGATCCATAACAGTAGCAACACAAATCAACATAGGAGGAGGAAAATAATACTTCAAAAATTTTTGAAATGCAGGTATTACAATGTCACTAATATAGGGATCATTTAACATTTCGTTAAATATTTGCATCATGCTAACTAATTCAATAAAAATGCTACTAGAAGTAGATTCATATGTTTTTGGAAACTTTAAAGTTGCGGTTTTAAAAGGTTCTAAAAATTTCAACAAAGATTCGGCAAAAAACCAATCGTTGGGAGTCATTTCAAAATTGTGCATATTTTTTGCGATACAAAAATCATTTACAACTGCTTTATAATCGGTGACAACATTTAGTAAATCAAAAGTAGAATTCCATCGGTGTCTAACATCCTTTGGAAATTTTCTAAAAGAAATATTTCTAACCCTACACCAAGCTTTCCATTCTTGTAAAATGCTTGGACTTAATGCAATGAAATGTACACAATTTCTAATTTTATGTATATATGGATCAACTATTCTTAATGCATCTTGAACACATAAATTTATAATATGACATGCACATCTAACATGAAAAATATTGTCAGATGGAGGGTTTAATACAGATTTTAAAGTAGTAATTACTACATTGTTGTTAGATGCATTATCAAAACTAATAGCCATAATTTTATCGCGAATATGAAAAACATCATAAATTTCTATAATACGGTTTGCTATTTCAGCGCCACTATGGGGATACGGCAACGACGCAAGTGATATGATTCTTTTTTGAAGAATCCAATCATTATCGATCCAATGACAGGTTATTCCCATCGTTGGAATATTGTTGACACCCGTCCAACAATCCGAACTTAAACTAACCCTACAAGTTAAACTCCATAAAATTGCAATCAAAGCGTCCTTCATTTCCATGTACACTTTAAAACAATCCGATTTGCAAGTATTTCTCGGAGTTCTTTTAAAATGAGGGTTTAAGGCCATTTGATTAAAATTTTCCAGGTTCCTACTCTCGGGATAGGAAAATGGCAACTCTTCCTTAATGACTAATCGGGCCATTTCCCGACGAACAAGTTCGGGATTATAAGGGTGGCTATCTACTTGACCGGTCCTAGGGTTGATTTTTTGTTGGCCTTGTATTTGATCAAGAAGTTCTTTATGATTATGTTGCATGTGCCTACTAATTATACCGGTGCCGTCACCCCTCTTAAATTTGTATGTTTTACTACATGTTTTACACACTTTCAAACATATACCCGGAGTATGTTCGTCCGGGATATACTCATAAAACTTGTGCCAATCGCTAGTTTCTCCTCTACTTTTCCTATGACGGGGTTGTGTGGTTTCGGGTTGTTGTTGTTGTTGTTGTTCTTCTAATTGAATGTCACCTACAACATCCATGTCGTGTGTACCCCATTGTTCCATAGTAGGATCAATGTAATCTTGGGCGGGCTCACTAGTTGGGACAATTGGTGGCCTACGTGAAGAGAAGGAGGAATCTTGTCCGCTACGACCGCCACCACGTGATCTATACATAATGTAGTAATGTGCTAAAGTAAAGTATGTAAAAAAAAATATACAATGTAGGAGCGGTGAATTATACAAAAAAAATCTAAAAAACAAGAGGGTTGAGATAGAGAAGTTCAAAAAAACGAACAATAATTTTAACTATAATGCAAAAAAAAATTAACGAGAGAGATAGAGATATTTTGATACCGTTCACCGTGGAATACGCGTATGTAAAAAAAACCGTTAAAATAAGAATAGAATAGAAAAGATGGAGGAGCGCTTTGCCGATTCCGCAATTGAAGAGTTGAGAAGAGGTTGAAGTCGATTTGACGAGGGTTGAAGAGAGTTGAAGACGTTGAATTTTGTTTCCGATACGACCGAAATTTGATCGTGTATATGCCGCCTTGTACACTTGTTTGATGAATACTACAATTGTTCAAAAATTCTTTACAAATGATGTATAATAGTAGAGAGAGTAAGAGAGTGAGGTGTGATTTTTTATGAGATTTTTGGGGGATATTTATAGGCTAAATAAGTGGGGGGGAAAAAAAAAACCAAACGGCTCTAGGACAGAGCGCAGCAGGCCAGCAGCAGCAACGGTGTGATTTTTGACCGTTCGACCTGGGGGTCAACGGTCGACCCGTCACGGGTCGAACGGGTCGAAACCCACGGGTCGACCCGCGGGTTGGCGAGTCAAATTCACGGGTTGGGCCGGGTTCGTGGGCCGGGTTTCGCGAATTCGATTCACGAAAATTGCGACCCGGGTCGACCCAGTACTGTTCACCGGGTTCGACCCGAACCCGCGAAGTAATTTAACGGGCCGGGTTGGTGGGCCGGGTTGGTGGGCCGGGTCGCGGGTGGGTCGCCGGTTGACCCGGCCCTGTTGCCATCCCTATTTGAGGGTCGGTGGCAAGGGCGCTCGGCGAGGTGTGTCGAGGTCCCTTTTTCCCGTATTTGAGGGTCGGTGGCAAGAGCGCTCGGCGAGGTATGCCGAGGTCCCTTTTTACTATATTTGAGGGTCGGTGGCAAGAGCGCTCGGCGAGGTGTGTCGATGTCTCTTTTTCCCATATTTGAGGGTCAGTGGCAAGAGCGCTCGGCAAGGCATGCCGAGGTTCAGAGCAAGATTTTTTGCTCGTTTGGGCGTCGGTGCCAAGAGCGCTCGGCAAGAGGCGCCGAGGTCCAATTTTTGCATGTTTGAGGGTCGGTGCCAAGAGCGCTCGGCAAGAGACGCCAAGGTCCAATTTTTTCCATATTTGAGGGTCGGTGCCAAGAGCGCTCGGCAAGGCGTGCCGAGGTCCAGAGCAAGATTTTTTGCTCGTTTGGGCGTCGATGCCAAGAGCGCTCGGCAAGAGGCGCCGAGGTCCAATTTTGCCATGTTTGAGGGTCGGTGCCAAGAGTGCTCGGCAAGGCATGCCGAGGTCCAGAGCAAGATTTTTTCCTCGTTTGGGCGTCGGTGTCAAGAGCGCTCGGCAAGAGGCGCCGAGGTCCAATTTTGCCATGTTTGAGGGTAGGTTCCAAGAGCGCTCGGCAAGAGGAGCCGAGGTCTAATTTTTTTCATATTTGAGGGTCGGTGCCAAGAGCGCTCGGCAAGGCGTGCCGAGGTCCAGAGCAAGATTTTTTGCTCGTTTGGGCGTCGATGCCAAGAGCGCTCGGCAAGAGGCGCCGAGGTCCAATTTTGCCATGTTTGAGGGTCGGTGGCAAGAGCGCTCGGCAAGGCATGCCGAGGTCCTGAGCGAGATTTTTTGCTCGTTTGGGCATCGGTGCCAAGAGCGCTCGGCAAGGCGTGCCGAGGTCCAGAGTTGTGATTTTTTGGCGGTTTACGAAACGACAGGCTGAGCTGGTGACTGTTGAACTTCTGACAACTCTAAGAGATGTGACAACCATTAATGTGACAGTACACTTTGGCGCGGTAAATAATGTGATGGTTCAGCTCTTTTTGTTGTTTTGTGTAAATGGGTCTGGCTCTTTGGGCCCATTATCCTCGTTTCGTGTGCCACACTCTATAAAACTCCACTCATTTTTCACTTCTCCAAATTTTTACTCATGTGGTGAATTTCTACTAGCGAGAGCTCACGGTGATCGTCGATCGCTTTCCGGTGAAAATTCCGACCATTCCAGTCACTTCAAGGTAACTTATACTTAGTTTTTTTTCCAAGTACACAAAATGTCTCTTTCCCCTGTCTCCGAGCCCTCCCCTCCTGCTAGCGAAGCTCCATCTCCGAGTCAGAGAGATCGCAAAGATAAGGGCAAGAGGGTTTCTGGTCGGGACACGATAGTAGAAAACCCGAAGCGCATGGGGCCATTCGGCAGGCTGCCAGGGCCACTGACAGGGCTCTAGAGGGTTCGAGAACTTCCGGGGGAACATGCCGAGCGCATTATTCACGGGAAGGGGGGACTTTCAAGGAGAACGCGGCAAGGGAGACCTCCGAGGCAAACGAAACGGTGTCCATCCTCAGCTTGGAGGACTTGGCAGTGATCCGGGATTGCTTCCAAATCCCGGAGGAGTACGAACCGATGCTGTCGGGTCCCGGGGTTAGGGCCAATTTGCCACTGCCAATAACCATGTGTTTCTGGCCGGTCGATGCCTTCATCACCGGGGCTCGGCTACCTCTCTACCCGTTCGCGATTCAGGTACTTAGATGGTTTGGGGTCAGCCCCATTCAACTAACGCCGAACGCGTGGAGAGTCATCAACGGGTTCGTGCTCCACTGCCAAACAGCTGGGGTCGAGCCGGAGTTGAGGGTACTTTGGACGCTCTGCTGGCTTCATCAACAGAACCGGTCAGAGTTCCGGTATTACCTTGCTCCGAGGCATGGAGGTCGGCTCGTCGTTTGCCCCGACTCCATAAAGCACTGACGTGATAAGTATCTAATAGTGCAGAGTGCGGAGGCATGGCCCATACCCTCCGGTTGGGTGGAGGAGGTGACGAAGCGAGTGAGGGAGTCGCCAGTGCTTCACCCTCAAGAAGAAGAGGCAGTTCGGATCCTTCTAGATCGGCCGAAGTACGATTAGCAAGATCTGACCGAAGACGTTCTCTTCAGGGGAGGGCTCTGCCGCGTAGATCCCAGTACGCGGCTTTTTCTACGTTTTTTTTCTCTTTTTACCTTGCTTATTGTAACTTGTGTTTTTTAACCAACTTCTTAGAGCATCCACAGTCGTTCAATGGGGAAAATGGCAAAATGCATATTTTAGCAATCCATTTCTTCGTTTTGCTGCAGTCGTCGAATGGTAAAAAATGCATAAATTTGTTAAAAAACTATCAGACGAAGTATGATGTTTCGTCTCATCATAAAAAAATAATTTATACGGGCCGAAAGTTAGAAAATATTAATAAAAAATTCGGAACGAAACATGATGTTCCGTCCCAAAAAGGGGAAAAAATCGGAACTTTCTTTTTGCAAAAAAAATTTGCAAAAACAATTTTTTAACATAGTTTGTAAATAATAATTGCAAAAACAATTAAAAAAATTGCAAAATAAATTTAAAAATTTGCAAAAACAACTTAAAATATTACAAAATGTGCCAAAATGTCCCCCAAACCAGACGACACATCATGTGTCGTCCGGATTTGGTGGATTTTTTTTTTGCAAAAAAAAAAATTGCAAAAATAATTTAAAAAAAAGAAATTGTAATTTTTTTTTGCAAAATCAATTTATATAATTGCAAAAAAATTTAAAATTTACAAAATTAATTTTTAAAATTAATTTTTTTAAACAAAATTGGATTGGGACGAAACATGATGTTTCGTCTCACATGGGACGAAACATCATGTTCATTCCCACGCTTAAATTCATTTAACGGTTATTTTATTTAGGTTTTTTTTTTACTTCCGTCCGATCAATTAAAATAATAATTAAATAATCTAGACGAAACATGATGTTTCGTCCGCTATAATATGCATTTTGCTATATGGAATGCTATTCGTCCCTTTCTACTGTAGCGATTTTGCCAAAAAATGGCAAAATAGCAGACGAATGTGTGCGCTACAGTAAAAAAAAATGGAAAAAATGGCAAATAAGCAAACGACTGTGGATGCTCTTATTTGATGCAGAGGAAATGGACTACGAAGCGGTGCTGGCGCAGAGGGCCGCCCTCGGAAGCAAGGCGCCGAAGAAGCGCAAGAGGGTCGCCACCAAACTGCCACCTGCGAAGACCCAGAAGGTCGCGAGCGTGGCCGAGGAGGTGGAGGCATCGGCGGTGGTGACCCCGACCCGGGCCCCTGGAGTAGCCTCGGCATCGATTGAGGTATGGGAGTTCCCGATCGCCGTAGCACTCGGGATGGAGAGGCCACCGCTGACAGTGGACGCCGAGGCGCTCCTCACGGTGGAGCACAAGAAGGTTTATGTTCCGGTCTGGCAAGTTCGTAAACTAGACGGGTTCCTCGGCGACTCTACGGCGAGCATGCAGGCGATGAAGCACCTGGCGATGCCGAAGGATCGAACCGCCATGGATGCCGGCATGGCGGGAGATGACGCCATCGAGATCGCACGTTCGGCGGTATCGGTGAGTATCCTTTTCTCGCTTTGTAGTTAACTTTTGTTTGATTTTCTAACTCCGTGCTTTTTTGGTCGCTCTGTTGCAGATAACCGTCCACTTTGGCTATCTCATGGAGAAGATGGCGAAGTTGGAGAAGGACCTCAAGAAGGAGGCCGACCGAGCTCGGGCTGAAAAGGCTCGAATGGGCAACGAACTCGACAAGTTGAAGGTCGAGTTCGAGGGGAAGAAGAAGATGCTCAAGTACCTCAAGGGGCCTCGTCACGAAGCTCGAGGGCGATCATCTTTGGCAGAAGGAGGAGTCGCCAAGCAGCAGGCTGAGGCGGCAGATGTAATACCCCAGATTTGCAGCGAACAGTCGACTGGTAACACTGTTTACACGGGATTTGAGAAATTTAGTCCCACATGGGAAGTATACAAAAATAATTTGAGTATAAATATAATTGCCTATGATCAAGAGTCTCCTAATTGGTTAACCACCTTTTGAGAGGCAGCCTGTGGTGGGCAGCTGTACTACATAGTATCTAATTTGTCTTCTAAAAATATTAAAAATATCAAATCCTTCTCAAATCCAGTGTAAACAGTGTTACCAGTCGACTGAACAATCGACCAGTCGACTGTTCGCTGCAAATCTGGGGTATTACATACACCCCACCTTTAGAAATCAGCGTCCTCGCTGAGTACAGGACACACATCTAGCGTAGGATCCGCCTTTCTAACTCCCTGCATGCTCCGTGAATAGGTCCGTAGACCCTCGACACGCGAACATATCCGGAGAATTATCTCCCTGCCTATCCCGGAGAATTATCTCCCTGCCGTGTACCCCACGAATAGGCCTTCAAGACCCTCGACGTGCAGATACACCCGTTGTCGAAAGTCGGCTCTGATACCATTTGTAACGCCCCGCCCCAATACTCAGACAATTTTTAATATTTTTAGAAGACAAATTAGATACTATGTAGTACAACTGCCCACCACAGGCTGCCTCTCAAAAGGTGGTTAACCAATTTGGTGACTCTTGATCATAGGCAATTATATTTATACTCAAATTAGTTTTTGTATACTTTCCATGTGGGACTAAATTTCTCAAATCCTTCTCAAATTTCGTGTAAACAGTGTTACCAGTCGACTAAACAATCGACCAGTCGACTGTTCGCTGCAAATCTGGGGTATTACAGCAGAGGCCAAGGCTGCGGCGGTGAAGGAAGCCGAGGCGGCCATCGTGACGAAGGCGCAGGGCTTCCTCACTGCAAACATGGCCAAGGCATACGCCCAGGCCCTCACGCAGGTGTTGGAGCGTTACCCTGAGGTTGACTGCTCCGGGTGGCGACTCTTCCTGGACCACGTCGAGGTCTTCGACCCCAAGTCAGAGGAGAAAGGAGGGGATGACAAAGACGACATCGAGGTCAAGGTTGTCGGCGAGGTGCAGGGGTCCGTGGTGACTCCGCTGGCAATGGTGGCTCCTTCGGGGGAGTCCGACCCTACCTAATCTCGATGCCCCAGGAAAGAGGTCGTCCCTTGACTTCTTCTTCTTTCTTTTGTTTTTTTTTTGTCTTTTGAGCTGCCGATTGTATTGCCTAATTGCGGACTGGCCACCGCATTTTTGTTATGAATGAAAATACAACTTTTGAGCTCGATCCTGTGTTGTTTCTTTTGTAGTCTTGAAATTTGACTAAGTGTTTGAACACAAGATTTTAGTCTTTATTAGGCGCATGTCGCTTTGTTCAGGGGTCGGATGTGAATGTTTACTGAGCATTCTCGTTGTCTGCTTTGTACCTTTTAGCTTGCCGAGGTAACCCAGTCTGCCAAACCCACCTGCTCGGGGGAGGAGTTTCGTTCCGAGGTCGGCTTAAGGGCGACGATGTTGTGTTTGACAAGGTGCCGAGAGCGCCTTTATGAAGTCGAGCTGGGATTGGGCAAAGCCAAAAGTGAGTGGAACCATCTGCAGCTGATCTTAGGCCGGCGAGACATCAAGATTCGGCGACTCGAGGGCAGGCTCGCTGAGATAGCTCCCGTAGACGAGAACGACGGCTCTTCGACAGCCTTCACCAATGGGCTGAGGCTTAAATGTCTCCAACTCTCTTTGTCGAAGATGACAGCGGAGAGGGACGATATGCTCACCGAGGTTCACCACCTGCAGATTGTTGAGGCAGAGCTTCTGGCAGAAGAAGAGGAGTTGACGATGGCAGTGGGCAAGCTGATGGTCGAACGCGACGAATTGACGACAGAGGTCGACGTGTTGAAGAGGGCCACAGTAGACAAGGACATCGAAGTTACCTAGCTCCGCCGAATCATTGCCAGTCGTCCTAGTATCCCGAGCTCCGCTGTGCCTCCTTGCTTCGAGGTGGACGTAAAAGAAGATTCTCTAAAGCAACGGATTGCCGAGTTGGAGGCAGAAGTGGCTCGCCTCAAGCTGCATTCGGGGCCGATTAATGTCAGGAGCACTTCGTGCACCCGCGAGGAGAGCGAACGAGGCATTTCGTTTTATGAACTCGCGACCCGTTCACCCATTGCTCGACTAAGTCCGGGTGATGCCCAAAGTGGTGTGGCGATATCCTTGAGCAGAGCATCCGTCGGCGCAACTGTCAGGAGTAGTGCAGAAGATACGTCTCAATTCGCCGGCCTAGGGACGAGCTCCTGGGTCAAGCACCGCCGTCCCTGGGTGTCTTTGAAGCGGAACATCCCTGCGCCTAGGAGGCATTGAAGATCTCTTATTTTTCAAGTTTTGTATTTTTTCTAAGTGTTATGAGTGGGCTTTGTAGTTTTGGCGTTTCAACTTGTAACCTCATTGTAAAGAAGGGCACTGTCATGTACTGTCTTCCTACACTTAATTGAAATGAGGCTTTTTCCTTTCTTGGACTTGTGCTTTAATAATCTTGTGTTGTTGTATTACTCGTTACTATCTTTAGCATGCCGAGGTCCAGAGCAAGATATTTGCTCGTTTGGTCGTCGGCGCCAAGAGCGTTCGGGAAGGCTTGCCGAGGTCCCAGAGCAAGATTTTTGCTCGTTTGGGCATCGGTGCCAAGAGCGCTCGGCAAGGCTTGCCGAAGTCCCGGAGCAAGATTTTTGCTTGTTTGGGGGTCGTTGCTAAGAGCGCTCGGCAAGGCTTGCCGAGGTCCCAGAGCAAGATTTTTGCTCGTTTGGGTGTCGGTGCCAAGATCGCTCGGCAAGGTTTACCGAGGTCCCAGAGCAAGATATTTGCTCGTTTGGGCGTCGATGCCAAGAGCGCTCGGCGAGGTGTGCCGAACACAGCCTCGAGCCTATTAACTCATGAATTTGTAAGAGAAGTGAGTCTCTAGCAATGAAGCGCAGCCTTTTGGAGGATTATTTCGACTTTAAACGAACCGTAAGAACCGAAGGTTAGCTCCTCCAAGTACTCTTCTCCCATGTCTAGTCTAGTTGTAGGAACCTCGCGCGTGACAGCGGAGCACGTTCCGATGGTTGTGGAAGCAATTTCCGAATGACGATTGGAGAATTCCTTCAACTTTAAATGAACCATAAGAATCAAAGGTTAGCCCCTCCAAGTACTCTTCTCCCATATCTAGTCTAGCTGTAGGAACCTCGCGCGTGACGGCGGAGCACGTTCCGATGGTTGTGGGAGCAATTCCGAATGGCGAACCACTTCTAGCTCGCTTAAGAGCGAGCTTGCGAAGTGGAGTTGAGCCAAGTGTTGGACTCTGAACTCGTCTTTTGAGTATGTTTCAATGGTTGTGGGAGCAATTTCGAATGGCGAACAACTTCTAGCTCGCTTAAGAGCGAGCTTGCAAAGCGGAGTCGAGCCAAGTGTTGGACTCCGAACTCGTCGTTTGAGTGTTTCAACGGTTATGGGAGCAATTCCGAATGGCGAACCACTTCTAGCTCGCTTAAGAGCGAGCTTGCGAAGCAGAGTCGAGCCAAGTGTTGGACTCCGAACTCGTCGTTTGAGTGTGTTTCAACGGTGGTGGGAGCAATTACGAATGGCGAACCACTTCTAGCTCACTTGAGAGCGAGCTTGCGAAGCAGAGACGAGCCAAGTGTTGGACTCCGAACTCGTCGTTTGAGTATGTTTCAACGGTTATGGGAGCAATTTCGAATGGCGAACCACTTCTAACTCGCTTAAGAGCAAGCTTGCGAAGCGGAGTCGAGCCAAGTGTTAGACTCTGAACTCGTCGTTTGAGTATGTTTCAACGGTTGTGGGAGCAATTTCAAATGGCGAACCACTAATAGCTCGCTTAAGAGCGAGCTTGCGAAGCGGAGTCAAGCCAAGTGTTGGACTCCGAACTCGTCGTTTGAGTGTGTTTCAACGGTTATGGGAGCAATTCCGAATGGCGAACCACTTCTAGCTCGCTTAAGAGCGAGCTTGCGAAGCAGAGTCTAGCCAAGTGTTGGACTCCGAACTCGTCGTTTGAATGTATTTCAACAGTTGTGAGAGCAATTCCGAATGGCGAACCACTTCTAGCTCGCTTAAGAGCGAGCTTGCAAAGCGGAGTCGAGCCAAGTGTTGGACTCCGAACTCGTCGTTTGAGTATGTTTCAACGGTTGTGGGAGCAATTCCGAATGGCGAACCACTTCTAGCTCGCTTAAAAGCGAGCTTGCGAAGCGGAGTCGAGCCAAGTGTTGAACTCCGAACTCTTCGTTTGAGTGTGTTTCAACAGTTGTGGGAGCAATTCCGAATGGCGAACCACTTCTAGCTCGCTTAAGAGCGAGCTTGCGAAGCGGAGTCGAGCCAAGTATTGGACTCCGAACTCGTCGTTTGAGTATGTTTCAACGGTTGTGGGAGCAATTTCGAATGGCGAACCACTTCTAACTCGCTTGAGAGCGAGCTTGCGAAGTGGAGTCGAGCCAAGTGTTGGACTCCGAACTCGTTGTTTGAGTATGTGTCAACGGTTGTGGGAGCCATTTAGAATGGCGAACCACTTCTAGCTCGGTTAAGAGCGAGCTTGCAAAGCGGAGTCGAGCCAAGTGTTGGACTCCGAACTCTTCGTTTGAGTATATGAAACTAGAGACAGAGAGATGCAAACAATCACAAGAAATATATGGAAAAAAGTTTTATTGATAACTAGTAGTCGGCTGCTTCTAAGTTGCAAGCCGTTATTACATTGAAGAAATAAAGAAGCAAAATACAAGCGAAAGGAAAGGAACGGTTCGACATTTGAAGGTACTTAGAGAGGCATTCAGGCACTCTCTTGATACTTCAATAGGTGGTCGGCATTCCAAGTCCTGGGAATCTCTCTGCCTTAGAGATCTTCGAGGCGATATGTCCCGGGCCAAACTTCTTTAGTGATCTAGTAGGGTCCCTCCCAATTCGGGGCTAGCTTACTCTTCTGGCTAGGGAAGGAGATAGCTAGTTTTCTAAGGAATAAGTCCCCTTCTTTGAGATTGGTAGGTCGGACTCTCTTGTTGTAGGCCAACTCGATCCTCCTTCGATAGTTTTGTTGGCGAATTGAAGCTCTTTCCCGTAGCTCATCAATCAAGTTCAAGTTTGCCTGAAGCTCTCTAGCATTCTGCTATTCTTCATAGGCCATGAGGCGAAGGGATGGTAGTCCAACTTCCAAGGGGATCACAGCTTCGGACCCATAGGTGAGGTTGAGTGGCAATTCACCTGTGGGGGTCCGTTTCGTAGTGCGGTAATTCCACAGTACGTTAGGGAGCTGATCCGCCCATAAGCCTTTGGCCGCCTTATCTAGCCTTTTCTTGATACCGGAGAGGATCTGCCGGTTGGCATTTTCCACTTGGCCGTTTATTTGGGGATGGGAGACAGAAGAGAAGCGTTGCTGAATGGCGAGGCATTCACACAGAGATCGGAATGCAGCCCCTGTAAATTGTGTTTCGTTATCGGTTATTAGAACCCGGGGCACGCCGAACCTATAGATGACGTTCTTCTAGAAGAACTGAAGGACTCTGTTCTCAATGATTGTAGCCAAAGGCTCGGCCTCTATCCATTTTGTGAAGTAGTCGATCGACATGACTAGAAACTTGAGTTGACCGAAAGCTGGTGGAAAAGGACCTAATAAGTCCATCCCCCATATTGCGAAAGGGATCAGACTTGATAGGGAGGTGAGTTGCGCTTGGAGTAGGCGACGAATGTTGGAGTATTGCTGACAAGAGCTGCATTGCCGAACATGTCGTTCGGCGTCTTGTAGGAGGGTAGGCCAGAAGTACCCATAGTTCAATACTTTCCTGGCGAGGGACCTTGACCCTGAATGCGCTCCGCCTATACCTTCGTGGAGCTCTTGCAAGGCATATGAAGCTTCGCCCGAGGAGAGGCACCTCAAGTAGGGTCTGCCGTCTACTTGGGTGTAGGAGCATTTGTACAAGACCCCTTCAACAAAGGTGTACCACTCTGCTCTGGTTCGGACTCTACGAGCTTCCTTTGGGTCTTCGGGAAGGAGCCCATCCCTTAGAAATTCTATCAGAGGTTTCATCCAGTTGTCTTGAAGTTGGACGGGCAGCGACTCCATCGAGTCGGAAGTTTCTTCTTCTATGCTCGGTCTTAGGAGCACTTCAATCAGGACGGTCTGCTCGAGACCCTGAAGGGAGGAGGAGGCTAACTTGGATAGAGCATCTGCTTGAGAATTTTCCTCTCTGGGGATTCGCTGAATGAGTGCCTCTTCGAATAGAGTCATGAGATTTTGGACCTTGGCTAGATACTTAGCCATTCGGTCATCTCGTGCCTCGTACTCTCCTAAGACTTGATTCATGACCAGCTGAGAGTCACTAAATATCCAGAGGCATTGTGCCCCTGCCTTGCGAGCCATGTCGAGGTCGGCTATAAGGGCCTCGTACTTCGCTTCATTGTTGGAGGCTTTGAAGTTGATGCAGAGGGAGTATTGGAGAACGAAATCATCTGGGCCTGCCAGAATGACCCTGGCTCCGCTCCCTTCGGTGCAAGAGGATCCGTCCACATATACTGTCCAGATAGGGGGTCCGTTTGCTGCCTGACTGACCTCTGGAATGGTTCTCTCAACAATGAATTCAGCTAAGGCTTGAGCCTTGATTGCGGTCCGAGGCTGGTATGATATGTTGTGCTGGCTTAGCTCGATCGACCACTTCATGAGACAGCCGGAAGTCTCTGGTTTGTGTAAGATTTGCTTAAGCGGTTGGTTGGTAAGGATGACCACCGAGTGGAACTGAAAATATGGGCGAAGCTTCCTAGCTGCCATGACCAAGGCGTACCCCATCTTCTCTAATCTTAGGTAGCGGAGCTCAGCATCCCGAAGTACCTTGCTCACGTAATAGATATGCTTCTGTGCCTTATCTTCTTCCCTCACCAAGACAGCACTGAGGGTTTGTTCGGAGGCAGCTAAGTAGAGATAGAGTGTTTCCCCGGGGATAGGCTTGCTGAGGAGAGGAGGATTGACTAGATAGGCTTTAAGATGATCGAATGATTCTTGCTGTTGTTGACCCCACTCAAAGCCCTTAGCCCCCCTAAGCGCTTTGAAGAAGGGAAGACACTTCTCCCCCGACTTAGAAAGGAAGCGCCCTATGGCAGCGAGGCGTCCTATCAGCTTCTGAACCTTTTTCACATTTTTTGGAGGAGCCATGTCCAGTATGGCTTTGATCTTCTCGGGGTTGGCTTTGATTCCTCTTTGGCTGACCATGAAGCCCAGGAATTTCTCCGACGAGACTCCGAACGCACACTTGTTCGGGTTGAGCCTCATATCATGTTTCCTCGGTACATTGAATGCCTCTTGCAGATCGGCCACATGCTCAGCCCCGTGGATGCTCTTGACTAGCATGTCATCAACATATACTTCCATATTTCCGCCGATCTGCTCTTGAAAGACCTTTTTGACGAGGCGTTGATAGGTCGCACCGGCATTCTTCAGCCCGAAGGGCATTACCCTATAGCAGTAGAGCCCCTGATCGGTAACAAAGGAGGTCTTCGGGATATCCGGGGGAAACATGCGGATTTGATTGTACCCGGAGAAGGCATCCATGAAGCTGAGCAGCTCATGGCCCAAAGTGGTGTCGATCAGGGTGTCAATGCTTAGAAGTGGGAATGGATATTTAGGGCATGCTTTATTCTGATCGGTGAAGTCGATACATATTCTCCAACTTTCGTTGGACTTCTTTGCCATAACCACATTGGAGAGCCATTCAGGGTAGTTGACCTCTTGTATGAACCGGGCCTTAAGAAGCTTGTCCACTTCTTCTTTTATAGCTTGTTGGCGCTCGGGAGCAAATTTGTGCCTCTTCTGTTGGTCCGGTTTGGACCCCGGAACAACGCTCAGGTGGTGGACGAGGAGCTCTTCGGAGATTCCAAGCATGTCGGCAGCCGACATGCAAAGAGGTCGTGGTTCTTTCTAATGCATTGGACTATGTCGGAGCATAGGGCAGATGGGAAGGTCTTGCTGATATAGAACTTGCGGTTCGGATCTTGCTCGAAGAAGAGCACTTCCTCCAATTCATCTACCGGCTCGGACGTTGGTCGGACATTCTCTTGGGGAATCTCAAGAGTCTCGAAGGAGAGGAATGGACCCCCGATGGAGGTCATGTAACATTTGCGGGCCATCTCTTGACTGCCTCTTACTTCCCCTACTCCTGCCCTGGTGGGGAACTTCATCTTGAGGTGATAAGCCGACAGGATGGCCTCTAGAGCAGCAAGACCGGATCGGCCTAGAATCACATTATAAGCAGCTGGGACATCGACTACCATGAAGTCCATCGGCTCCGTTCGGGTAGTAGGAGTTTTTCCCGCGGTTAAGAGTAAGGGTTGCTATTCGTAGGTTCCCACAGACGGCGCCAATTTGTTACCGCTAAATCTGGTGTGGGGGCAAACAGATAGTATTTGTGAATTTTTAGGAAAACTGAATAGCCAAACCTGAAACCTTTTCACCGGCATTTGACCGTTGACTCCTGCTGTTTACCTGCAAAATGTACGAGACACAGGGATTGATCCCAGCGACGCACCCTCCGACGCTCAAGTCAGTAATCAGAAAAGATTATGAATGAGCATTAACTGGCAAAAGATTGATTACCTCTTAATGGTGGTGGATGGGGGGTATTTATAGCCGCCTTTGGAATCAGTTTAGGAATGAAATCCCTAATTCCTAGTGAAAGGATAGAGCGAATTAGGGCCGTTGATTAAGCATAATCAGAAACCCTCATACTATCCTACTGGACCGGATTTGCTGCGAGTTGGAACCCGCACCCAGTTAAGGTGGATTCGTTTATGGGTCGTGGGGCTCTTTAGGGAGAAGACCCTGAACCCATTTCAGACCCGTTTGTAGGTGAAATTACTATTTACCCCCAAACATTAAGATTCGTGCCCTGATTTGGACGGTTTCGATTTAACCCGATTTTTAGCCATATCAAGAACATATGCATGCTTTGTATTTTTTTCACCTATGCATGTTGTACATTTGATAAGGGGGGCATGTGAGCACTTGTATTATTTATTTTCTTTATTATAAGCTATTGTGTTGTCATCATCAAAAGGGGGAGAATGTTGATTCTTGATTTTGATGATTACAACACAATGCAAAGTTGTTATGCTATATCTTATACATTGCAGGTTGTTTTTTACACAAAGACAAAATGTTCAATCAAAGCTCTCGCAGCAAGTTGATCAAGCAAAGCTACAAACAAAGCTTTTAAAGCAAATTGATCGAGGAAGCTACAAGGCTCTAAAAACTTAAGATTGATCCAGCAAGCTTCATAGTCAAAGACAAAGGCTAAAGCTCCAACTCAAGACTCAAGTCAAGACTCAAGACAAGACTTATGCTCCAATGTGTTATATTACATGTCTTGTAAAACAATTGTAATTTTCTTTTTTTTGAGTCTTAGATTGATGTAATATCCTTATCACACACACACACACACTCATACATCTTTATAAATGAGTGTTTTTCAAAAGATTAAAGGTCAAAATAGTTTGAATTAGATCAGTTGTTAAGTACCAGTCGACTCCCCTATGACACCAGTTGATTGTATCTGTACGAAACTGTCTGAACTTTTTCAAACTCTGACCAGTCGACTCATTATGGCAACCCAGTCGACTGTTCAAGTTGTTTTGGCAGTTTTCTGTTTTTAAAACTCATTTTTCAAAATCAAATCTTTATTTCCATTGGTTGACAGTTGGTACAACTGTTTCTCAATGTCTAGTGACTCTAACTCTATAAATAGAGTGTAGAAATCACTTGGTAAAGGTTACTCTCTTCTACAAGCTTTCAAGTCTTTATTTTTAAAAAAAAGAGAATTAAGAGTTTCAAAAGCTTTCAAATTCTCTATGTCCAATATAACATTGATTTCGTTTTGGACTGATCTCAGAAGTGACCTATTAGCCACTATACAAAAATCACAATCACAAAACAAAGCTATAGGTTGATTGTAACTCTTTTGTTGTTGTTCTTCACTCTCGGATTGTGAGAGTGTTCCTCTCGGTTGGAGAGTAGAGCTCTAGGTTGTAGAGTCGGTTTTCACTCTCAGGTTTTGAGAGTGGTCCTCTCGGTTGGAAAGTGGGGCTCTTGGTTGAAGAGTCGGTTTTTCACTCTTGGTGGAAGAGTGGGTTGCTTTCTCTAGTTGTGAGAAAGGACTACGGGTTGGACAAGATTGTTTTCTAACGTCGTAAGGTGTTCTTGTAATTATTTCAAGAATAGTCGAAAATCTCAAGTGGGTTGCTTGGGGACTGGATGTAGGTCGGGAGGACCGAACCAGGATACATCGTGTATACTCTGTGGTTGTATCTCTTTGAACTTGCATTTCATTTTCTTATTTTATAGTTTTCTGTGAAACTTGTCTGGACAGTCGACTGTGTCCTTTTGTAAGTCGACTGGTCAGACTTGTACTACTTTCTCTTTGAAAACTTGTGTGATAAGTCGACTGGCTCTTCTATAAGTTGACTGATCAGACTCACTTTAAAAATACTCTTCTTAACTGTCGCTCCAGTCGACTGGTTTATCTCTTCAAGTCGACTGGTCAGAAGAAAATTTTAATTCCGCAATTTATTATTTATAAATCACTATTTACCCCCCCCCCCCCCCCCTCTAGTGTTTCTTGCCTTGCCTACAAGATCCAACGCACCAAAACACGTGCGTCGCACGTAAAATACCGAAATACGAAAATTAACTTTATCAACGAAAAAATGTTAAATACAATATAAGAAAATTATTTATTAATTTATTAATTTATATATTCTATGACGTAATTACTAGTTTGATAGTTAGTCTTGTACTGGTTTGAGGTGTACATTTGTAATGTGTAGACTAATTGTACCCGTCCCATCACCCTTCTTCCATTTCTAACTTCGGTGACATGTTTTGCATACCTTATGTCCTATGCTCGGATTGTCCAGATCTTGGACAAAGTCATAAATTTGTGGATTTCACTAGTTTGGCATCTATGTTTTTTTTTTTTTTTTTGAAGTAGGTTGTGTAAGTTCGATGTCTTGTGTTAGTGTGTCACTAGCTAAGATTTCATCATGTTGTGTATCTAGATCATAATCGTGCGGAGGAACACTTTCACAATCTATATTAAGATTAGGATTATATTCGATCTCTAATTGTGGGATTATTGGAGGGCGACGAGATGAACTAGTGGATTCTTGTCTACTTTGGCTACGGCCGTTACTGCGTGATCGTAACATTATGCAAGTAATGTATGTGAAATAACAAAAAACAAGATAGGAGTGTTGAGAGAGCTGAGGTAGTAGTAGTGTTTGAGAAAATAAAATCTATAAAACGATTGAAGGGTTGAGTGAGTAGTTAAAAAACAATAAACAAGTGAACTAAAAATAAAAATAAAAAGCATTTAGAATAATAATGAGTTGAGAGAGTTGAGAAATTTTGATACCATACTTCACGAATATAGGGTTGAGAGAATCGAAAATAATAAAGAGAGTTGAGTAGACGACGAGAATTCAAGTGATTGAACTTCTTCACTTGATCAACTGTGTAGTAGGTGAGCTTCTTCACTTGATAAACTATGTAGTAAAGGGAATTTGAGATTGAGCTTTGATACAAGTTTGAGTAGTAGAGAGAGTTGATAGTAGACATAGTAATGATATTGAGCTTCAACTTCTTCACTTCTTTGTTGCTTCTTTGTTGAACTAGATTGAGAGTAGTAGTAGTAGTTGAGAGTTGAGAGATTAAGAGAGTCGATAGATAGAGAGTAGTGTGAATTAGTGAAAAAAAATAAGCGACTTTAGTGGGGTTTTATAGGAACCCAACCCCCCCCCCCCCCCCCCCCCCCCCCCCCCCCCCCGCCACACACACGCGCGCGCGCACTAAAAAAAACCAGCAACAATGGGCAGCCCGTTTGACCCGGTCGAGCCAATTGTCGGACCCAACAGATTGCGGGTTATGAGTTAAACGGACTGGGTCGAGCAGGTTTTTCCCTAATATTTTGATCCGATCCAATCCGGTATAGTGAACAGGTTTGACCCAAACCGAGACCAGGTCAAACAAGTTAGGGTCTGTGGCAGGCGGGTCCAGACGGGTCGCTAGTTGACCCAGCCCAAATGCCAACCCTAGACATCGCAAGCACACCGAACGGGGTGTGATGGTGGGGTAATGGACTTTGTTTCCGGTTGAATTACAGTTATGCCATTGGAGAAAATGTTGTATAGGGCCTCCCATGTAAGTTTCTTTCATGCGGTGGATTTTGTCACTTACCCCTCATTATTACAACATTTTCATAATAACTGCAAGTTTGAATCAAGTGTTTGTGGTGTCCTTCAAGCTGCATCAAACTATCGATACAGGATTTCCTTCATCACTTCCAGGCAGACTGTAAATCACATTCATTCACATGCATTCGAACAACAGCAGCTCCATAGTTACAGAGTTTCAATTGTTAAGGTCATCAATATTGTATATACAACTTAAGAATAAGAAGAAATCAAACGAGAAGCGGCAAATTACTTAATACACTTTTACAAACTCGACCATGAGGTTTCTTGTGAACAAGGGAAAAAGAAAAAGAAGAGGCATCATCAAATTGCGTTTTTGCTATCCTTTCATCAGGCTGGTAATGGCTCCTCTAGAACTGCAAATTTACTTTCAGTTAGAACCAAGTAGTTAACTATGTAACAAGAATTTCTGTTTAGTTTGGTAAGGACTCAGATACCTTTGGTTTTACTGGGAGCTACATCTGTGTTATCTTCTTCGGCTAATAAGACTGGAGTCTTGGTGGGTGCATCAGGAAGATCAAGCTCCTCGTCTGCTAGCGGATTTTCTGGTTCTTTTGTAGAAGGGGCAGTTGGCAGGTCTTGAAGGGTCATCTGCAATGATCACAATGGTTAATGAAAAGGAAAGTGCAAAAAATTCAATCTTTGTCCTAGACAGGCAATATATATCATTTATAATCATGAACAGAAAGTTATCGTCTTCAGCTCCTTTATCAAAGATAGATGAAAAAGAGCAATGATTGGAAGAAAGAAACTCCATTAATTACTCTGATCTTCACTACCTAATTTTGCAACATCCATTGAGAAACTATGAGAATAGCAAAATGAAGAGTTTTAATAAAGCTGGATTGAGTGTACACAAGTCATTAGTAATAAAATCATATGTTCCTCTAATACAAAGCAAACAATAGGGGTAACTGCACATTAACAACTTCTTACTAGTGCAGAAAGCCATGTGCACACTTCAGGTCCAGAATGAACACTGTGTAGTACTTCAATTATTTACTCTCTTAACCAGTCTATTGACTTTTGATTTTCACACTTTCTGGATTTTCATTGATCCAGAACTTTTCAATATCTATAAGGCTATAACCAACTCTAATTTAGATAAAAATCTATGCAACATGCCCATCCCATTCTTACTTAGAATGAGGGAATAAGCCAATACTAAATAAAAGCAATTCCTGTGTACCTCACTCTATAAAAGCCAATACTAATATACTATAGAAATGAAAATCATAAAAGTAAAACTAATTTTCCTAACAGAAATTACTAATTTGAATTTGACATACCTCACTCTCCAAATTCTCAAATTCAGCTAAAACATCTTCCTCATCTTCAGCAGATAGGCGCTCCCCAAGGATCGAGTTTATTTCCTTCAATTACAAGGTAAAGTGTAAGCCACAAAGCCCAAATGACTGGCAAAGATTAGTTAATTCAATGTAAAATGAGAAGGTATGATAAATTGATAAACATCATTAGTATTTTTGATAAGCTGCATCAAATTGGCACGGATAACAAGAAGAAAAACAATAAGCTCCAAGTATTAGAATGATTGGGGGAAAAATGCACAAAACCTAATACTATACCAAATAGCCTGCAAATTGGAATGGATAAAACAATATTTCAATACAAAGAGGAGATTATAACAAGATAATAGTAGTTTTCACTAATTTACAAACCAGCATAGAATGTAATGAGTTCTGTTAGATTTGGCAATATAAGCACCTTCAACTCTTCAATGCATTGGTTTAAGCTAGCACAGTATAGAGTCAGCAAGGGTATAAGGAATTTAAGAAGAATTAACAGAAAAGCAGCCCACTCCATGAGGAAAAGCTGTATTCATTAACTATCGAGAAACATTACTGCTGAACAATCCGAACTATGTGCACAAATGAGGTACAAGAGAAAAGAGAGAAGTAAGATCCAGAGTGGAGGGGCAAGGCATGTTCCACAAGTGCACAAAGAGAAGTTTACATGCATGCAAAACTAAAGATTCTCTTGGAGTATAGGAATGCTGTTAAAAGAAACAGGCTGAAGAGTAGCAGCACATCGGCAGCTCCACTCCGTCAAGGTGTTATCAAGCAGTCAGAATGTTCAAGAGAAGTCTGGGGATTGGTAAATTAAAATATGCCTGAAATAGCTACGAATCCAGATACTAATTCAAGCTCTACCTCTATTTGGGTGACTGTTGCCTCTACATGGAAACATAGAATTCATATCCTTTTCAAAAATGTGCAAGAAATAAATGCTTGTAGTAGAGGCAGTAAGAAAAATTGTGTTTGGGCCTGGTCAGCTTTGAACTATTAATACTAAAACTCTAAAAAGTGCATGTTGCAAACAGAGCCATACCCATCTTACACAAATAGAGCTTCTTTGATAGAGGACAGTGCCTGCTTGGACATGATGTATAAATACCTTCCAACCAGGTAAGACGGTTCATGGATGGCCTTGTACTAGAAAATCACTTGATAGGGTGTATAAATCTTTGGTCTTTCGTTTATCATTAAGTTTAGAATCTATATATCAAAACAATTAAGGTTTTATTTTTCCCCTTTCTACTTCTAATTGTATTACTGCATCTAATAAACATTATCCGACTCTTTTAAGGATTTTCATATAGAAGTACTAGCATTTTGTTATACCATATCCACGAGTCAGTGCATGTGCTTCTTGACTGTAAGCTAATCTAAAGCAAAGATTCTGGAGGCTCAACTGAAAGAAATACTAAGATAGGAAGCATAAAATGTTTTAATAATACTCACATCCTGATAAGCCTTCGCTTCAGCTGTATCATCCATCAACTTTTGAACATCTTCTAAGTTGATCTCACTTTGAATAGCTTTGATAGCATTGTTTCCTGCCTTCAAGCTTTCAAACACAGCCTTTTGCTTACTCGTCAACTCAATATCTGCTAACTAAACAAAGAATGAACAGTGAACCAACATTTAATCATGCAAAATGAGAGATAAAAAAGACAAAATCACTGCTAAATTTACCCCCACTAAATCAGGTGAAAGAAAACAGTAAATCTACCCCCACTAATTTTGCATTCCTTCAAATCAGTGACATACCTGCTGCTCTACATTAATGAGCCAAGCATCAACTTGCTTCAATAATTCCTCCTGTGCCTTTTTCTTCTTTAATGCAAGCAATGCCCTGTCTTTTCTTTTCTCTCGAATTAGATCCTTCGCCGCTTGCTTCTCTGCATCAATCACAGCCTCAAGCTGAGAACAAAAAAGAAGAAAGGAAGATAGTATCAACGAAATGTACAAACCCTTCTCATAAAGAAAAACTTTCAGGGATACCATTTGGTACAATCACCAGTAAACTTAGATATGCGAAAATAGAAAGAAACCTTCAGACTGGAAGTAGGCAATCAGAATTGAATGAAAGTTAAGCAAGACGAAGCTAAACGGAAATATTCAACTAAAAACTGCTCATGAGATTATGAGAATGGCATTGAACACATCAGTTCTGTCTCAGTTCATTCACCAGTAAACACAGGTTTCCTAATGCTCCTCCTTAGGAACTCATCGTTTTCATATAAACACCTAAAATCTTCAAAATTATGAAATATCCCCTCAAAATCGTAAGTTATATGTGATATCACCCGATTATGAAACTATCACCCCTATGCCCTCTTTGATCCCCCCCCCCCCAACACACACACACCCCACAAAAAAAAAAAAAATCTAACTAGAAGACACATTGTTTTCCTCTACAAAACATAGAAAGAACTGCCACAATCAAATTCTTGAAAAGCCACAGCCTATTAGAGCAAAAGCTTATGGCATCCAAATACCAATCTTACTGGTTTTCTGAATAGAAAATTTTATTTGACATAACCATGCAAAAACTTAGTATTTTTGTAGCAACTAATTCCCATTAACTTTTGGCCAATCAATCCACATGGATATTCGGTAAATTAGTCTAAACCCCTATATAACCTGCTAAATTTCATAGTATGAATGGAACAAATACTTTATTGATAATAAGTTAGATAATATAGGGTCTCCATATATGTAGAATACTTATTTATCCGATGTGGGACTAAACTAAACAATACTACTACTATATCACTACTTTAACATAACCCAAAAGGAGAAACCCCCTACAGAGTCTAGGGTCCAAAACAATTAACCATCCAACCATCTATCTTTCCATGTGACTACTATTCGTGCCACAACCTAAGCAATATGCACATAATTCCTACAAAACATTAAGTTATATTTATATAATAAACTTATAAACATCCTAAAGGGTGTGTATTACCAAGTGAAAATTGGAGGCAAAAGTTGAAAAGTTATGTAAACTCAATTGAGGTTTCGTCGGTTCCCTTGTTTGGTAAATGTGATTTGAAAATAGGAATTGGAAATTCGAACTTCCACTTTTTGTGGTCCCCCACGTGATGAGCAACAACATCAAAGCCTTTATCCTAAATTTTTGGAGTTGGCTACATCCTCCTTCTCCTCCATTCAACTCTACTAGTAATCCGCACTTGCGATGCACATTCTAATTAATTTTTTAATATTATATAGTAAATAATAAGACGTAACCTGGCCTCGAACCTGAGACATCTCTTTTTACTCATCACATACTCTTTACAAATTACTCTTATTGGCACAAACTTTTATTTTATATGAGTGACACTTTTGTAAATAATTATATCGTAAATAAATTTGAACTTTGAAAATATTATGGTAACTAACAACAGATGAGTAAATGAATGATTAGTATAAATCCCACTTAAAAATGAATGGTTGAGATTAGATGGTTGAATGAATGTCTACAAATTACAGGTTCTACAAATGACAACCCCAACCCTCCTATTAAGAAAATTCTACATTTCGCGTAATAAAAAACTGAAAAAATCGATTTATTAACAAATAAATAAACTTTAAAAGAATTTCTACTTTCCAAATTCCCTATTTGACTGATTAGAATGATAAAACGTGCCCTAGTTTTTCGTAAGTCGATGAATCCAACAACAAAATTATCAGAAATTGAAAGCAAAGAAGAAGAAGAAGAAGAAGAGGAGGAGGACCTGGTTTTGGTATTGGGCGAGTTTGCGACGCTGAGTCTTCAAAGAGAGGATAGCTCGATCGACGTCGGTGATCTTCGGTTTCTTCACCAATAAGTTCCCCATCGGTTAAACCCTAACCCTAAATCCCCAAAATCGAATCACAAATTTGAAGAAATTGAGGAAGACAAAGATAGTTTTAAAGGCCGGCCTTCACTGCCATTTTCTTACATTTGACAGAAGGTAAGTAGAAGGGTAAAATTCTGTCAATAAATATTAAAATAGAAAAAGCCCTTCTGTTAATAAAAATAGAAATAGAAAAGTAGTTATATTAAAAAAAAAACCAAAATTCCGTTGCCGGGACTTGAACCCGGGTCTCTCGGGTGAGAGCCGAGTATCCTAACCAACTAGACTACAACGGATTATGTTATTGATATCGTAATAGTCCTATATATACTGACTTGACCAATTTACGTTTTTTTTAAAAAAAAAAATTTATTTCTTTTTGTCAAAATTTTGTTCGCGAACAGAGAGATTTCCAACCGGGGTCTTGCTCTTGTTCACTTCCACTCCTCTGCATCAATTTTGAACATGCTCTGAAATGCCCAAACTATCAAATCCTTTAATCTCCAATGGCTCATTCCAAAATGCACTCCCTCACTCTCCTCTCCAACCACCTCCATTCTTCTGCTTCAAACATTCATCTTCTACTAACTCCATCAACCCTCCCTTCCATTCTCAAAGCATGCACCTACTCCCCTTCATCCCTCCCTTTTGCCCTCCAACTCCACTCCTTCCTCCTCAAAACCAACCTCATCTCACACCCCATCACCCTCAACTCCCTCTTGTCAGCCTACTCCAAGCACTCAAACCCCAACGCCGCCCGTAAACTATTTGATGAAATGCCCTTTAAAGACCACATCACCTATAACTCCATGCTCAACTGTTATACACAACACGGGCTTTTCGCTGAATCCATTACTGTGTTTAACCTGATGTGCTTCTTGTATTTATACCCTAAGCCGGAACTTGTAGCCGCGGTTGTGTCTTTGTGTGGTCAAGTGGGCGATTTGTCGCTTGGGAGAGCGATGCATGGGCATGCGGTTGTGAGAGCGATACTTGAACATTCGTTGCTCTTGCCCACTTCTCTGATTGATATGTACTCCAAGTGTAGTGAGCTTGATGCAAGTTTTAGGGTGTTCGGGGCAATGAGGGAGAGCAATGTGGTTACTTGGACTGCGATGATCAATGGTTGTGTTACTAGTAGAAGTTACGGCTTGTCGATTGATCTGTTTAGGAGAATGGGAATAGTAGAAGGGATTCAGCCTAATCGGGCAACTATGCTTGCAGTTTTGCCTGCTTGTGCTGAATTAGGAGTCATGAATCTCGGAAAAGAGATTCACGGGTTTGCTTTCAGACACGGGTTTGTCTTTGATTCTCGAGTCATCAGTGGTCTTATCAGTATGTACGGAAAATTTGATGGAGGTATTCGACATGCTTTGCTTGTATTTGAGAGAGCCGAGGAAAAAGATACTGTCACTTGGAGCTCTGCAATGGCAGCTACTTCTAAGTATGGAGACCACATAAAAACGTTTGAAATTTTCGGTAGGATGAGAAGAGTTGGCTCTGATCCGAACTCTATAACGACCCTTGCTATAATCGATGCATGTACTAACTTTCCATCTATGACTCATGGGCGAGCAGTTCTTGGCTATCTACTAAAATCTGGCATCATTTCAGACGTTATCGTAGGGAACTCTCTCATCAACTTGTTTGCCAAATTAGGATGCTTGGAATCATCCTCTCGGGTGTTCAATGAGCTGATGCCTGTAAAAGACTCTGTGTCATATACCACCATGATTCAGAGTTATGGATTTCACGGGCGTGGCCGTGAGGCCTTGAGGTTGTTTAAAGAAATGAAAGAAATGGGCTATGGACATGACGACATCGCTATCCTTGCAATTTTATCAGCTTGTAGCCATTCCGGTCTTATTGAAGAGGGGAAGGAAATCTTTGATAGTTTGAACGGAGATTGCAGTGCAGAGCATTATGCTTGTTATGTTGATCTTTTGGGGAGGGGTGGGAGAATTGAAGAGGCTTGCGAGGTTGTAAGGAAGATGCCAATCAGGTTGAATTCAAGAATGTTGAGTTCATTGGTTTCGGCTTGTAAGGTTCATGGCAAATTTGAGATGGCAGAGGAGTTGGCTCAGAAGCTGATCAATTTGGAACCAGAGAACTCAGCAAACTACACGTTGATGTCTACAATTCACGGTGAGCATGGAGATTGGGAAAGGGTGGAGGAGAGCAGGAGAGCGATGGTGGAGAAAGGACTGAGGAAGAACTTGAGTTACAGTAGGATTGATGATAGGAATTGGGATGTGTTGTACTCATATGTTTAGCTTGAATTCTAATATATGTAGCTTTCTGTACAAATTTTTCAATGATCACATATCAGATTACTAATATATTTCTGATGATCTTATATATCACTGTATTACAACTTCATGGCTCAATATTAGCTTTTATTCTTACTTGAAACTCACATCGAACACAAGAAACAAAATTCGTTCTGTCCAAATCTTATAACGCTTTATGGATAATTCAGGAGAGATTATTTGATGACAAGGTTAGTAACTAGTAAGATATGCAGGTTGCTTTGCAATTATATGAACACACTTCTAGGATTAGGCTAACAAGGTATGAGAGTCATCATGCCACAATACTGGTCTTTGATGGATCTCAGCGACGACGACTCAGTGCTTTCGCTTGCTTAATGGTCTTTTAATGGATCCAATCTAACTTGCAGACAGTATAAACAAAGTGAACACAAAAACAAATGCATGAAAATTGAAGCAGATTCTTAGTGAAGATGTAAACTAGAGCAGGTAGTTCTATTTGTAAGTAGTTGGGGGCCGGGCAAAAAACATTTAAGAAAAGATACAACCGTATACAAAAAAATTGTTATACAGTTTCCCCTCTAGAAATAGGATCCTGTGGATTTTATCATCAAGAATTCCGTGTGACTTATTTACAGAACTTTAACCAAATTGCCTGAACCAAAGCCCATTAAAAACAGATGAACAAACAGATGAGGTAGCCTTAACACCCTTATGGCAAGTTCCAAATTGTTCCAGATTTCATGTTCATAATGCATCTACACTTCTATGGTAGTCATTCCGAAATGAACAATAAGATATACGCTTTTCTCTTTAATTATTTAGTTGGAAGAAAAAGAATCAAAAGTTTCCTCCTCTCTTAGCTGTTGTTCACCAAACACTTTGTCCACTAAACAGTAGTATGGTAGTATAGATATGTTCACTTATACAGGTCTGTGCGAAGTGGAACAAATGCCTAAGCGTCAAGTAAAGCAGCCAAGACATTTTGAAGATTTTATTAGAGAGTAAGGAACGCGTGTTTTTTTTTTAAAAGGGTATACAGTGGGAATGGGTTGTTACTGTAGCAACTGAATAAGTTGGAGTGGCAGAAAAATGTGAGTATAAAAAAGGCTGTGTGTAATAACAGAGTAGTGAATACAATTTCTAGAATCTTCCCTAATCTCTTGTCTTCTTCTTGATCTCTTCTTCCTCAAATCTCTGAAACCCTTGAAATTCTGTAAAATCAAAGATCCATTAAATGAGTTCAAATTCATCAGAATAACCCAACTATTTTTACTCAGACAAGCTGATTGTGCAATAGCCCTAACAATTGGTGCTTTCACCGATTGGATTCAGCTAATTTGGTCCTTCTTCCGTAGTTTGAAGTTTCATCAATGGCAAATGGGAAACGATTGCTTGATGAGGTAAAGGAGGTCATTCGATTCCATGGCGATCAATTACTGATGCTTACCACTGACGTTGAGATGTTGAAATCGTTAATGGTGGATATGGATCGTCGGTTTCGTCGTCGAAGAACGGCTTGATCAGGTCCTCCATAGATCTTCTACACCAGGGCCGACCCTGAGTTCCCGGGGGCCCTAGGAAAACTTCTGAAATGGGGCCCTTAATATCATTTTTTTACACGCAAAATATGTGCCTATATTTACAAGAGAAATTCAAATTTGGGACCCCCTAAAATTGCGAAATCTCCGGGGGCCTAAGGCAGCCGCCTTACTCGCCACAAGGGTAGGGCCGGCCCTGTTCTACACCAGAGAATCCGCCTTCCGAGATTCTGCTCACTGTAAGACCTTCTACCTCAGTGCATAATCAATATAGTCATTTCAATAACCCTAGGTTGGATTTTCCTAGATACGATGCCACCAATTCAATGGGATGGCTCTTCAAAGCTAATCAACTTTCTGCATATCATCGAACACCTCCGGAGCATAAATTGAATTGGTATCGTTTTACATGGATGGCAAAGCACTGGCGCGGTTCCATTATAAATTCAATAATGGTGCATTTGTGAAGGAGCTGGATACTAGATTTGGTGTGTCACCTTATGTTGATTACACAGAGCAATTGTTCAAGCTTACTCAAACTTCTTCATTAGCAGATCACTTTGACATTTTGATTAACAAGATTAAGGGGCTATCGGATGAAAATATTCTGAGTAATTTTGTTTCTGGTTTGAAACCTGAGATTAGACGTGAAGTTTTAGCTCACAAACCTGCGTCGCTAATTGATGCTATTGGCCTTGCACGGCTACAAAAGGAGAAAATTTTGGAGTCTAGGACTCATTGGAATAAGGGTAGTACTTCTAGACTGCCTTGGCAGCCCCTACCTAGTAAGCTTCCACGACTATTACCCACACCCTCGACACGGTCATCACCTTCAGTTACCTCACAGTTACCCGTAAAGAAAATTCCTCCCAATGAATGGGCTATGAGAAAGGAGAAGAGTCTACGCTTTAATTATGACGAGAAATTTGTTCCTGGCCATAGGTGTAAGAAGCAATTTTTGATGTTGTTATTAGATGAGGATGAGTAACAAGACAGTGTGTCGATGCCTAGCTGCATTCCTGACCAGTTTGCACAAGTAGACATTGGTAGTGGTGATAGCCCTGTACCTGAAATATCTTATCAAGCATTATCAGGGCAGCAGTGTTCGCGTATTAAAGGAAGTATTAAGGGGCATCATGTGCAAGTTTTTATTGATTCGGGGAGTACTCATAATTTCATTGAAGAGAGAGTGGTGAAGTTCTTGAACTTGCCAGTACGACCCTGCCATGAGTTTAAGGTGGTGGTGGGCAATGGGCAAACATTAATCTGTGAGGAGGGGTGTGTATCAGTACCACTTAAGTTGTAGGATTATTCATTTTCTATTAACTTCTACATTTTGCCTCTTCATGGGTCAGATGTAGTACTGGGCATTCAGTGGCTTCGTTTGTTAGGCAAAGTGGTCACTGATTATAGTGATATGACCATGTCTTTTGTTCAAGGTAATCAGACAGTATTTCTTAAGGGGGATTCTCCAATACCATCTCAATTACAATTGAATTCTCTGAGAAGTGTCAGTCAGTATTTCCATTTGGTTTTATCTGAAGAGAAAGAGTAGCAGGAAGCGCCTATGCAAGTAGCGGAGTCATTGACTGAGTTTGCATCTTTGTTCCAAGAGCCAGTGGGTCTTCCTCCTTCATGGGCATTTGATCATCCTCTTCATTTGCGTTCTGATGCGAAGCCAACCAATGTTAAACCCTATAGATATCCTCACTTTAAGATGGAAGAGATTGAACAGCAGGTATCAAAAATGTTATCCGATGGAATTATACAACTAAGTGTCAGTCCATTCTCTCACCATTACTGTTAGTAAATAAAAAATATGGTTATTGGCATTTTTGTGTCGATTATAGAGCATTGAATGCAATTACTATCCAAGATAAGTATCTAATCCCTACGACAGATGAATTATTTGATGAGCTGCAAGGGTCGGGATTCTTTCTAAGCTGGATTTAAGGGCTGGCTATCACCAAATAAGGGTGCATGCTTGTGATGTACATAAGACAGCATTTAGAACTCATGAAGACCATTGTGAATTTTTAGTAATGCCCTTAGGGCTTACTAATGCTCCGGCAACATTTCAGGCAACCATGAATGCAATCTTTAAGCCATACTTGAGGAGATTTGTATTAGTTTTTTTTTTACGATATTTTGATCTATAGCAAAAACATGGAGGATCACTTGCAGCATTTAAGGGTGGTATTAAGGGTCCTGGAGCAAAAAAAATTCTTCGTGAAAAGATCAAAATGTGAGTTTGGCATTACTGCAACTGAGTACTTAAGGCACATTGTATCTACTGAGGGGATACAAGCTGATTCAAAAAAGTTGGACGCAATGAGCAAATGGCCAGTTCCTAAGTGCTTGAAACAATTGCGTGCCTTCTTAGGATTAACAGGATATTATAGGAGATTTATAAGGGGTTATGCAACAATTGCGGGGCCATTAACTGATCTTCTTAAGAAAGACTCTTTTGGTCGGACAGAGGCAGCTGATATTGCCTTTCAGGGTCTCAAAATTGCAATGCAACAACCCCCAGTACTTGCCATTCATGATTTTTCAAAGCCCTTTACAATCGAAACTTATGCTTCTAGAGTAGGCTTTGGAGTTGTTCTCCAACAAGATAATCATCCAATTACATTTTTAGTAAGAAAATGGTGCCACGCATGCAAGCTGCCTCTGCATATGTTAGGGAAATGTTTGCGGTTACTGAGGCGGTGAGAAAATGGAGACAGTACCTTTTGGGAAAGGAGTTCTTCAGTCACTGACAACCAGAGTTTGCATCATTTAATTAATCAAGTAATTTAGACCCCTGAGCAACAGAAGTGGGTTCATAAGTTGGTTGGGTATAATTTTTAAATCCTCTACAAAGCTGGGAAGTTAAATCCAGCAGCTGATGGCTTGTCCAGACAACCTCATTTTGAGTTTTTTGGTTGTTTTCAATCAGTGCAAGCTATATCAAGTCCTGTATTTTTATTGCTCCATTTTCATCATCACTTCAAGTAATCAAGTTTCATAACTTCAAGTAATCAAACACAACCGTAACACCCAAATCCACATAATCTCAGGTTCTGAATTTTTCAACTAAATAGCTACAAGCCCTAAATAAGTCCATATCATAATAGACTAACTCTATATGAGTTAGTCTATATATATGAATCTGAGAAAGAAAGAAACTGAGAAATGACTATTTTGCCCTTCAACATATCACTTGATGGTCGGATCAAATCTTGACCATCGGATCGCAATCGAACGGCTGAGAATCTCAGCTCACGATAAGAATCTTAGCTCACCATCTCATAATAGACTAACTCCAATTAATCATTAAACCATAGTGTGCAACTTCAGAAACACAATCCATCTCATCCTCACTTATAACCAATGAGAAAAAATAAAGCTCCGATAGGATTAATTCATCGTTAGTCACTCCTACAAATCATTAAACAAATGATTCATAGTGTGCAACTTCAAAATCATAATCCATCTCCTCATCACTTGTAAAACTAGAATCCAATTTATCTAACGAAGAAGCAAACTCACAATCACATGAATATAACAGACTAGTAGACTACTATAGCATAATAAAGTCATGGTTAACAGTAAACCAAACATAAAATAGAATGATAATGATTTGTCTCACATCGTTAACCACCACCAATCGAACTATCAAATAAGTCCAATCAACAATCAAACCTTAAAAAAAATGGCAGTAACCATAGATGCAACCCATAAACCCTGTGCAAAAGTTGCCATCAGTTACCAACGACAAATGGATTTTCAGATAATAAGGTGTGTCATCACTGCCTGCACCAACACAAAAAAAATATAGAAATACCAAACCTCAAAATGGATAAATGGGAATCGAATACTCCCCTGCAATATTGTAGCTGATCATCTTGTTCCACACACTATTCTTGAGATGCAAACATTACCTGACAAATTAATTAACAATAAAGAGTTTGAACAATTGAATGGAAAACATATAACAATTTTAAAAGCATAGCAATTAATTTACAAAATAAGGGAATTAAAAAAAATGGAAAAAAAATTGTTTACAAAATTATACCTGAACGAAGATGTCGGGATGGAGAAGAAAGGTGGAGTTAACATTTCGATCGGGTGGGTTTCGATGTGTTTTTGGGGATATGGGGGATTTCAAAAGCAGGAGAAGGGGCATCGACCATTTTGAAGGGGTTTGATCAAATAGAACTTTCGATAGCAGCCAAACCCCTCAAAATCCCAACACTCCATTTCTCATTAAAATGGACCAAAATCAGAAACCCTGGCTTCGAATTACTCAGGAAATGGAGATAGGCGATGCGTCGAAGAGAGAGAGAGCGAGAGATGAGAAATGGGCGAATCAGAAACCCTAGCTTCGAATCACCCAGGAAATAGAGATGGGCGACGCGTCGAAGAGAGAGAGAGAACGGGAGAGCTAAGATTATTTGGATTCGTCAAAGAGAGAAAGAGAGAGAACGGGAGAGAGTAGCTGAATCTAGAAAGAAAGAAGCTGGGAAATGACTGTTTTGCCCTTCGACATATCAGTTGTTGGTCGGATTAAATCTTGACCATCGGATCGCAATAGAATGGTTGAGAATCTCAGCACACGATAAGAATCTGAGCTCACCATCTCATAACAGGCTAACTCAGTCCTTTCATATATATATATATATATATATATATATATATATATATATATATATATAATAAAACACAAAGAAAGCTATCAAGTGGCTCTCCTTCGATCCTCTCAAAATCAAAGACCCAAATCTAACCTCATAAAACACATTTTTCCCACAAAAATTTCAAACCCCAAAACTCAAATTCAAATCCCCCCCCCCAAAAAAAAAACAACTCATTTATTTATTTAATTATCTTTCTCTCTCTCTCTCTCTCTCTCTCTCTCTCTCTCTCTCTCTACTTACTCAGAAATTTAGATTTTTAGATTTCAGGTTTGTAAATTTTCAGAATTTTTATGTTTTTTTTATTATTCATGTTACATTGAAAATAGCAAATTTCTCTTCAATAGTTAAATTTCATCATTTTCCACCCTCAAAATTCTAAAAAGTTGAATTTTATACCCTCATTTATAATTATTTTCAACATATACTAATGGAAACATGGACTTTTATTTACAACTAATTATTGTCATACTATTCAAACTTGAGCTACATAATTGTTGTTTTACTGTTTATAGGGCTTTTCATATATTGTATCGTTCCAAAGACGTGTCGTAGGCACGTGCCCACGGGCAAATCTAGTATATATATATATAATGGGAGAAGGCCTTAGTGTAATTTGTTCATCTACCAACCCGTGCAACGCACGTGAGAGAGAGAGAGAGAGAGAGAGAGAGAAAGTGTGTGTGTGTGTGTGTGTTAGTCTATTATGAGCCGGTAAGCTGAAATTCTTATCGTGAGCTGGCGATCTTAATCGTTCGATCACAATCCAATGCTCCAGATTTGATCTGCCTAAATCAGTGGATTCTGCCTAAGTGTGAGGGGGCAATTTGGTCATCTTATAATGTCTTTCTTCTTTTCTCTTCTCATCCACCGTCAAATCCACCCCGACTTCAGAAAACCCTTGCCAAATCCCAATCTCCATAGCTAAAATCCTGATCTCCAATACTCCCCTATATTGCAACCCTAACCCCCTCTCACAGCCCTCTCCCCTATCCCCGATGCCCATTGTTTTCCCTCGGTGCCCCCTAAATCCACCCCCGACGCCGCTCTCTAAACCCTAGTGTTAGGGACTCATCTATGATCTGATACTGATGTGATTGATGAAGTAACTGATGCACAGTTGATACTGATACTAAAGTGGTGACTAATACTGATTGAAGAAGTGGTTGTTGGTGAAGGGAAACATCAAAGAGTGTCTGAGCATTAATTGAAGTATGATGAAAAGAGAGCAAGCTACTATAGCATCTGAGAAGAGTAGTATCTGTCAGTGTATCTGTTCTTTACGTGCACAACGCACTAAAAAATTCATATTTGGGTTTTGGCGGGAAATAACTCTGCTTTTGTTTAGCGCCAGAAACTTAGAAAATATCTCAATTGTAATTCTCACATGTACTTTAAGAGTGTAACTGAATTGTAATCTTCTATAAATAAGCCAGGAATGTATAAGAAAATATCAAGCAATTAATAATCATCTTCTTCCTTAAATTTGTTCTCTTCAATTCCTGAAATCTCCATTAATGGGAAGATCCAAGCAAGGATTTGCAGGAGCTCTTAACACGGTGGTATCAGAGCCGGTGAGCGATGATACTGACGCTAGAGACGTTGGGAGTACATCGTCGGTCGAAGTGGACGTCCAAGAGCTCAAATCCACGGTGGCTAAACTAGCAGAAGCAATGGCGGTGCTTTCATCGTTACTAAGAGTAGTGGCGACGATGACTGAGCAAGTTAGTGAGATGATGCTGGTGAATCGTAATGCCAATTCAAGTCGAGGTAATCCACTTCTCTCTCAGTCGAATTCTAATGGCAGTGGAGAAATCCCCAGTCCTGTACATAATCTCAATAGAACAAGGAATGAATCGATGAATTTTCCTCGAGTACCTTTTAAAATGGAGTTCCCTGTATTTCAAGAAGGTGATCCAACTGAGTGGATATGTGGAGCTGAACAATTCTTAGATTTTTATGAGATAGAAGATTCATGAAAATTAAGATTTGCAGCCTTGAGTATGAAAGGTAGAGCTTCTCAGTGGTATAGGAGGCATACTAAGCACAGAGTTGGTACCATCACTTGGAGAGAGTTTCTAGGTGAACTTATAACCAGATTTGGACCGTCGGAGTTTCAGGATTACAAAGGGATTCTCTTGAAACTAAGTCAAAAGGTAGATATTGAGAATTACATACAAGAATTTGATCGTTTGTCCAATTTTGTTGAAGATTGGACCCAAAAACATTTCTTGAGCACTTTTATTAGTGGATTGAGAGACGAAATTCATTGGGATGTTAAGTCGCAGCGTCCCAGTTCAGTCAATAAAGCAATGGGATTAGCTAGGGGATATGAAGAGAAGTTGCATAGCTCCAAGAAGTACAGTAAGCCACCATTTACTTCAAGAACCATGCCTTCTACTACACCTCATTTTCCCAATCATATGTCTGCACCAAAGAGCAATGAAACTACTCAAACAACTACTGCAAGTACTTTTGTTCCTAAGAGATTAACTCTGTCTGAGCTAAGGGAAAGAAAATCCAAGGGGCTTGTTTTAATTGTGATGAGCACTATGAGAAAGGTCATCGGTGCAAATCTCAAAGGTTCTATTTCTTGGAAATGTTTGAGGAGGAAGAGAGTAAAGGATCCGATAGGGAAATAGAAGAAGTTATGGAAATTGGTAATAGCATGGAGAGTAGTCTGATGGGAATTTCACTTCATGCATTAACAGGAACATCATGTTATCCCTATACACTTAGAGTAAAAGGATCTATTAATGGAAGGGAGGTGAATATCCTAGGTTATACAAGATCTACACATAATTACATAGACCCTTTAACTGCTAGTAAGACTGGGTTGCATATCTTCCCTGATCCTAAGTATAAGGTGAAGGTGGCTAATGGAGAGGAGATGGTAAGTGAGGGAAAAATTGAGAATGCCATGTTTACAGTACAAGGGGTACACTTGACTGCTGAACTACTCATACTTTCCTTGGGGCCAGCTTAGATGGTGTTAGGGGTTCACTGGCTAAGATCTTTGGGCAGAGTCATTATGGATTTTACTTGTCTAACTATGGAGTTTTGCATACATGGAGTGCAAAGAATCTTACAAGGCTAGGTAGAGGGGAATCTGCAACTCATTGAAGCTAAAGAATTACCCAAGACATTGGAGTACTCCGATCAGATTTTTATGCCACAACTGCAGTACAATGAAGCTCAAGTTGAACCACTAGTTCCAGAACTCAAGACCGAAGACTCATCTCAGAATAAAGCAATGATTCCTTCACAGATTAAGCAAGTATTGAGTTTATTATCTGAAGTGTTTGTTCCACAAATTATGATGCCACCACAAAGGAGTATTGATCATCAAATTCCTTTGATAGAAGGAGTAAAACCAATATGCATAAGACCTTATAAACAACCTTATTACCACAAAAATGAGATCAAAAGACAAGTTAAAGAGATGTTGAATGCAGGGTTTATTCAAAACAGAGCAGCTCTTATGCTTCTCCTGTGATCCTGGTTAAGAAGGTAGATGGTAGTTGGCGTTTGTGTGTAGACTATAGAGCTCTCAACTCACAAACAATCAAGGCTAAATTCCCAATTCCTATGATTGATGAATTGTTAGATGAACTCCATGAAGCCAAGTTATTTTTAAAGATTGACTTGCGATCGGGCTATCATCAAATAAGAGTTAATGAAAATGATATACACAAAACGACATTTAGAACTCATCAAGGGCACTATGAGTTTTTGGTAATGCCATTTGGGCTCACTAATGATCCGGCCACTTTTCAGAGCTTAATGAATGAGATCTTTAAATATTACTTGCACAAATTTGTTTTGGTATTCTTCAATGACATACTGATCTATATTAGAGACTTGGAGAGTCATACTTATCACTTGAATCTCACTTTGGAAGTGTTGAAGAAGCACCAGTTGGTAGCCAAGGAGAGTAAATGCAGCTTTGCAAAGGAATCAGTAGGGTACCTAGGCCATATTATCAGTTCAAAGGGGATTGCTGTAGATCCTAGAAAGATTTCATCTGTGGTTAACTGGCCAAAACCCAAGACCATTAAACAGCTAAGGGGATTTTTGGGTTTGACTGGATATTATAGAAAATTTGTGCAAGGGTATGGTAGTATAGCTGCACCTCTAACACAACTCTTGAAGAAAAATTGCTTTAAATGGAGTATATCAGCTATTGAAGCCTTCAAAGCACTAAAGAAAGCTATGACTACTACTCCACTATTGCATTTACCTGACTTCTCCAAAGGCTTTGTAATGGAAACTGATGCATCCAAGGTGGGAATTGGAGCAGTTTTAATGCAAGAGCAATAACCTATAGCATATATGAGTCAAGGTTTCAAAGGTAGAGCTCTTTCTTTGTCTACATATGAAAAAGAAGTCCTAGCCATCCTAACAGTTGTTAAGCATTGGCGTCAATACCTTCTAGGCAGGGTCTTTGTGATTAGAACAAATCAAAAAAGTATTAAGTATATACTAGAGCAACGCATTAATACTGAGATACAAGAGAAGTGGCTATGGAAGTTGTTGGGGTACAATTTTGTGGTGGAGTATAAAAAAGTAAGAGACAATACAGTTGCGGATGGGTTGTCTAGGAGGGAAGAAGATCAAGTTTCTCATTATGCAGTGACTTTAATAATTCCCCAATGGGTGGAGAAGATCAAAGAAGAGGTTGCTGGTGATCCTTATTTCAAGACATTAGCAGAACAAGTATCAAGTGGTGAGTTGTCTTCAACTGATTATAAACTTCAAGGGGATATTTAGTATTATAAAGGCAATATTTTGTTGAGTCCAAGTTCTGAGTTGAAGAAGGAAGTGTTTTTGGAGGCTCACACCACTAAGGAGGGTGGTCATACTGGATTCCACAAGAACTTGCATATGATCAAAAGATCTTTTACTTGGCAAGGAATCAGGAGAGATACTAAAAAGTTGGTTCGTGAGTGTGTGGTGTGTCAAAGGAGTAAGGGTGAAACTGTATCACCTACAGGGTTACTCAGTCCCTTACCTATTCCTGAATTGATTTGGAGTGAGATTTCATTGAAGCTCTTCCAAAGAGCATGGGTAAATCTGTGATATATGTAGTGGTTGATAGATTAACCAAGTATGCTCACTTTATAAGTCTGTCCCATCCTTACACAGCTCAGGGGGTAGCACAGTCGTTCATAGATAATGTCTACAAACTTCATGGGATGCCTACAAGTATAGTAAGTGACAAAGATTCAGTGTTTTTGAGTGAGTTTTGGAAGGAATTTTTTAGGTTGCAGAGAAGCAAGTTGAAGTATTTAACAGCTTACCATCCACAAACAGATGGCCAGACAGAAATTGTGAACAAATCAGTTGAGATGTACTTAAGATGTATGTGTAGTATGCAACCTAGTGTTTTTGGGTTAAATGGTTAAGTTGGGCTGAATTTTGGTATAATACCAACTGGCATTCAACCACTAGAGTAACTCCATTCGAGGCTGTTTATGGCCGCAAACCCCTTTGTCCCTCTCTATATGTATCAGGTACTGCATTAGTGCAATTGGTTAAAGAGAGTTTGAGATCTAGAGATGTGATCCTGCAATTACTCAAGGATAATATCAAGAGTGCTCAAGAAAGAATGCAACATTTCTACAACAGAAAAAGAACTGATAGGGAATTTGGAGTGGGTGACTTAGTATTTTTAAAGCTGCAACCATATCGGCAGACTTCCATGTGGGGTTCTCTACCTCAGAAATTGTCTTCGAAATTCTTTGGTCCATATAGGGTTTTGGAAAGGATCGGAAAGGTTGCTTATAGACTAGAGCTACCTGCTAATGCTTGCATACATCCAGTTTTCTATGTTTCTAAACTTAAAGTGTGCCATGGTGATCAAGTGCCAAATGTTACTGAAGGTCTTCCGTATTTGTGGGAGTCTCCTCAGAGAAGAGAACCTAAGTTGGTCTTGGGGAGGCGTGTGTTCAAAAAGAATAATAGGATGGGAATTCAGTTGCTTGTGCAATGGAAGGGTTCTGCAGCTGAAGAGGCAGAATGGGTGGATATTGATACATTTAGAGAGCAACATCCAACTTTTGATCTTGGGTCAAGCTCGATCTAAAGGAGGGGGAGTTGTTAGGGACTCATCTATGATCTGATACTGAGGTGAATGATGAAGTAACTGATGCACAGCTGATACTGATACTAAAGTGGTGACTGATACTGATTGAAGAAGTGGCTGTTGGTGAAGGGAAACATCAAAAAGTGTCTGAGCATTAATTGAAGTGTGATCAAAAGAGAACAACTACTGTAGCATCTGAGAAGAGTAGTATCAGTCAGCGTATCTGTTCTTTACGTGCACAGCGCACTAAAAAGTTCATCTTTTGGGTTTTGGCGGGAAATAACTCTGCTTTTGTTTAGCGCCAGAAACTTAGAAAATATCTCAATTGTAATTCTCACGTGTTCTTTAAGAGTGTAATTGAATTGTAATCTTCTATAAATAGGCTAGGAATGTATAAGAAAATATCAAGCAATTAATAATCATCTTCTTCCTCAAATTTGTTCTCTTCAATTCTTGAAATCTCCATTAATGGGAAGATCCAAGCAAGGATTTACAGGAGCTCTTAACACCTAGCCAAATCCACCCCCAAACTTGAAGTGATCTGGAGCGCCAATAACATGGCAAGAAAACGGCGTAACTAAACATACAAATCTCATCGAGAGCTGCATTTCCATGTTGTATTCAACCGAATAGTTGCCAAGTACCAGGTTCAGCTTCTGCTAATGCAAGTTCGAGCAAACTTTTGGGTACTTGGACATCTCATTGTGTTTCAGAGAGAAGATGGTACTTTTGGTTTATGAAATATTGTTGTGCATTTGCATTTTCTTGTTCTCTGTTTGCTTGTGAGATCTTAGTTGTTCCCAATTCAGGAGTTGTTCTTGTAGCTGATAATTTGCACACATTGCAGTTCGTGCTGATGTTTTTTTTTAATGTATGTATTCATAAATTGAGATTAGAATTTGTGTAGATGCTTTAGTCCTGTAAATTTTGTGTTTGTCGTGTTTTGATCATATGGGCTTTTATGAAGCTTGATTAGTTAGTAGGCTGAGTATAGCATGTATTGATTGATAGATGATCAGCATATTTGGCGCCAAACATCAGAAAGCATATAGAGATTCAAACCAATTAAATATGAGATTCACAAGGTTACATTCAAGCCATTGAGCATATTTTGTGCAAGAACCAGAAAAAATTTTGCATCTGAAATCTTCAAACTTTCCAACTTGCTCTCATCAGGGAAAACAGGCAAATGTATAGGAAAGCATCTCATTATCATAAAAAGATCAGGCACAGGACAGTTGAAAGTAGATAGATAAACTTGCATATGAAAGCATCTTATTATCATCAAAATTTTACAGGCAAATAAATGTACATGGATGGAAACATCTCAGTATCATAAAAAATTTGCATCTGAAAGAAGATAAACTTGCAAAGAATTCAGGCACAAGACAGTTGAACTCATTATCATCAAGAGATCCACATAACATACATTTGATTCAGTCAATGAATTATCCACAATTTGATAGCATACATTTAGTTGATCAACAATATCCCAATATCAGAGAGAGCATACATTTAGCTGATCAACATACATTTGATTCAGTCCATGATAGCAAACAAAATTATTAGATGGTGATACATCAATACAGAGAACCTCAGAGCAAGGAAAAGCAAAAGCAGTCAATAATAATAAGATTTGATTCTCCCAAAACAATATCACAACCATTTAAAAGACCTATAATAATAAGATCATTTCCAGTTGTATAATATTCTCAGTTTCCATCTTCATGAGTTGTGCGACTACCTGTAAACGTCAAAAAAGAGTTAGTATTGTTAGAATTAATTTGATTCATTTGATGCAGCAATGTTCATAAAGTTATGGAATTAATTCTCTCATAGTATTATTATCATCATTTATTTATTAAATAGAGCATGAGAGTGGAGGAGTGACTTGCTTGCAGCCTGCTGGTTGCAGGAATTTATATCATCACTTCGACTCACCACATAGTACACAAAATTTCAATTTTCTCTAATGTAGATATCATTCTCAAATTACAAGAGATAAAATTAATTTCACAACAAACTGCAAATCAAGAACGACACAAACCCAAAAGGTAACAATCACATTCAAAGATCGCACTCAGTCATCCATCTACCTCCATCGCAAAGCTATTGGTTGAACAATACCAAAATTTCTACATTCTTGTAGATTTCTAATTCCCTTGTATATTCTAAATTTTTAGGATGATTACAAAGAAAAATTCTGCAGAAACTATTTTTCTAACCTTTTCTTATCAATAAAGGCTAGAAAATTCACAAATGCACAAAGCTTTGGCAGTTTTTTCTACCTCTACTTTGTTGGTATTAAGTTCTTAAATCGGTAACATTCTTCTAGATTACGCACTGCATTTCAACATATAAACATAACATCCATTTATTTTTACCATAATGTTTTGAAGTGCTTCAACCTATCACTTATGCACAGTTAATTTGGTACTTTTATGTTCTATATAGTTATGAACTTTTCTGCAATCTTAAACAAAATAAATCAGTTCTTAAAAAAATACATATTACCTTCTCACCATTTATAGGTTTTATCCACTCTTTTGTTGTACATTTTTCGCAGCTCTTTATCAACTTTGTTGTGGTACTCCTGATTTAACCTCCATTCGCCTAACAATCTTTCTACTTTAAGTACTACCTAGTTAATAAAGAAAAGAGAGAAAACAATTCTCCTTTGGTTAAAACATAATTACCTAATTAAGATGGGCCAGTCAATACAGACGATTTGGGGGTGGATTTGGCTAGGATTTGGAGAGCAACGTTGGGGGTGGATTTGGAGGCATCGAGTGGCATCAAGGGAAAACAATGGGCATCGGGGGCAGGGGCAGGGGCGGGGCTGTGAGAGGGCAGAGAGAGTGAGAGGAGGTTAGGGTTGCGATTTGGGGGAGTATTGGTGTCAGGATCGACGACGTGATGCTCTACATTAATGGAAGATCCTACAGTAGTCTTCTTCTTCACTGGTTGTAGTTGATATTTCTGTTTTTTGTTCGTATCAGTTTGTGAGTCTGTATCAGTTTTTTTTTACGTGCGGTGCGCACTTTTGTGTTTGAATGGGTTTGTAGCGGGAAGATGGCAGGTAGGTCTTTTGTGCACTGAGCACGTGTGTTTTGAATTCTTGTCCTGTAGTGTAATCGCCCCTTCTCCGCCTATAAAACCTGAGCTGTAATAATCTTTTGAAATCAATAAAAATCAAGCAATTTCCTCCCTAATTTCCCTTAGCTCCAAACCCTAAATCTCTCGTTCTTCCATTAATGGCAAGACTCAGGACCAACCGCAATCCAACTCCTAACAATTTGGTATCATAGTGTAACACCCCATGTTTTTGTTTTATTTAAAATGCATTTTCCCAATTTTACACATATGATGCACGTGTTTATTTTTCCATCTCTAATTCTTACTCTCATTAAATAATTTTAGCATGCATAATCTTTATTTAGCCTTTTTATTTAACTCATGGACCTAAAGTTAAATTCTAGCCTATTAGATTAATTAAAAGAAGAGCCCACTAGAATAATTAAGTTAGTTAATTAAAATAAAAGCCCATGGGATAAGCCCATTAATTAAATTCTATTTTTAGTTATGGATAGACTAATACATGACATGTAACAACTTTTAATACACATTTTTTTACTATAGAAATTGTATTAAATTTTGTGCATGTGTGTGCACTAGTGCACAACACGTGCACGTAGAATGTGAGGGGTCAAGGAGGGGGCCGATTTTTAGAGAGATGAGGGGGGGAGGGGTGAGTTTTGAGTTAGGATTGTGAAGGGTTGGAAAATTAAGAGAGCAATTTATTAGGTGGAGATTTATGCAAATTAAACCCCCACATTATCCTATAAATACACCCTCATTTCTCCTTCTCTTGTCACACCTAAACTAAACAAAATTTAGAGAGAAAAATAAAGAGAGAAAGAGAGTACCTTGGTGCTTTGAAGGCTTGCTAGGAGGAGAAGGACAAGGAGGTGCTAGTGGAGCTAGGAGCTAGAAGATGTCTCTTCATTGTGATTTTTCATTCTTCATAGAGGTAGGTTATTTCATGCTTTCTAATGTAGAGATTCCATGCTAAAAATTATAAATGAGTAATATGAATTGAATTTGATGTGAAATATGTAGATAAAGTCCATGCTAGTCAATATGCCATGAATGAGAATAATCTTGTTGTGATTGAGTAAATAATAGCCACCATGTTAATTAGAAAGAAGAATTTTGACAAAGAGTTAACACTATGAATCATGTTAGTATGCTTGTAAATTTTTATACATGTTGAGTATATGAAAATTGTTGGAGAATGTCATATTCAAATTATTCCTTAGAATCATGATGACTAAGAAAGAGGAAAGAAAGCAAAACAAATTTAGTTAGTGCCAGAAAATGTGTTGACATATGTATATTTGCCATGTTTGAAAATATTAATTCTTGCATGAAAGAGGTTTTGTGAGATTGAGAGGCATGTTGGTATTGTTATAAAATTTTAATTTGTGTAAGTGAGAACATAAACTAGTTTTTATGAACACTATTATTAAATTCAAGTTTTGAAAAAAATACAAGCCTATGTGTAAAATGAGAAGATGAATTATTTAAAGAAATGGAAATATGGTTTTAATGAATTTGAAATTTGTTGTTTACTGTTTTAAAAATTCATTCTCAGTCAAAGGAAAGGTTTACTTCAATATCCTAAAATATTGGATCATTGGATAAACGAGTTTTTGTGAAAAAGAACAAATTACTGAACAATATGAACAAAAGTATATTAATACAACTCCTAAACAGAAATTACACTTGGACATACTGGTTAGCTAGTGCACCACAGAGCACTGTTTGTAAGAGATCTTGGGTTTGAAACTTGATAGTCACATTTATTTTTTGCTTCTTTTAATTAAATTCCGAAACTGAGACTTGATATATGAGCATTTTGGCAAAAGATCTTGACGCCAGAGTCCATTGGACTCACTAGCTAGTGGGTTTGGGTTTGGGCGTTGGCTGTGTGTGTTCGGCAAGTCACGGGTTCGAAACCCAGCCACCTTTTGATTCTTTTTGCCTTTTTTTTTCATATAAATGAGTTTTTGAGGTGAAAAAGATAGAGAAATAAATTTTATTATTAATATAAAATGCAATGGAAATTCATAAGAGATAGTTCTAAAATTTTCTTGTATATTTTGAAGTATAAAAAATGGAAATTTGAGAATATAACTTTGTGGTGAAGAAAAAGTAAAATATTATTTGTGAAGTGATTACTCTTGAAGAGATTACACTTTTATTTTTGTTTAAGAAATATTTTGAAGTGAGTTGATACATTGTATGAGCTTGAATTTTGTTAATAAGATTTCATGCGATGAAGTTGTGCTTTTGAAAAGAATTTTTTGCTTCTAAAGATTATGAATGGATAAATAGATCATGAATAGTGTCAAGACTAAGGAAATGATTACTTTGTAAATAAGTGAAATAACTAAGTTTAAGACATGTTTATTGAAAGGTATGTGTACCCAAGGATTCTTGTACATGAAAAAGTTGTGATTTATAATTAGTGAGACCTCGAGTACCGGCTCTATTGAATTAAAAAGAGTTAAGATATATTTTGAGATATGGCCATGGAGCTATCTCATATTTTGTTAATTAAGTTCGGTAGGAGGTAAAACTAATTCTAGGTATGGAAATTTATTCATGTCTTGAACTTATGAATTAGGCACATGAGTGAAGATGTAGTAAACCTGGGCAAACGTAAGTGAGACACTCTATATAGTCGGGCGGTGGATTTCAGGACTATAGACCCAGTCAGGCGGTGGATTCCGGGACTGTGGTTGCTTCGTGGGAGATGCCTTTTTATTTTTAAATCCGGGACTATGCATAGTCGGGCAGATAGTTAACCGTTCTCCAATGTATATACGTATACCGGGGCTAGAGGGGCACTTGCGGGATGATTCGCACGATGAGGGATCTGTTATAATAATCGGGTGGTGGATTCCGGGACTGGGATCCATATTCGTAGAATGATCTAAACATTGTCTTATTACTGGGTAGTTTTCATGGCGATGGATCGAACCCTTAAATGTGGAGTACGTAGGTGTTTGCCCTCGGACCTATATAGTATGAGATGCATAAAATCCGAACAAGTATGCATTAGTGTCATCCTAGTATAAAATATGTGCATTAGGCATTAAGGCATCGCATACATTTACATGTTTAGAATAATCACTTTTGACACTTATTTGTTCATTCAAAATGTGGTTTGATAAAGTATTGAGATCGTTATATGTACAGCATAGAGATGATGGCCAAGTATAATATTTTTGTCAGTTGTAAGTGACTGACGTGCCCACAGCTTAATATGCAGGTAGTAGACATTTTCAGAAGTAAAGATGTTGTGATGCTGTTGATTAATTACATTGAAAAAATTGTACAAGTTGTATATTATTTTCGTTGTTGTATTTTACGTTGTGTAAACAAATGTAAAGAACTCTGATGTATATTGAAAGGTTTAAATTTTCTTGTAAAATTGTATGAAGTGAAGTGTAAAGATCCTGTGGAACTCGAATTCAGCCTTATTTGGAATTTGGGGCATTACACAAGGCAGGATAACTTCGACGACGTTGGCCGCAAGGAAGGGTGTACGAGATTGAAGAAGAAGTGGCGAATCTGAGAAGCCAACTGACAGAAACCCAACTCCATATTGGGTACCTCACTGAGAGGGTAGAGGCCATCGCTACAAGCATCGGAGAGAGATTTTCGACGATAGAAGCTATAATGGAGGCAATGATGGCGATTATGTAGCAATCCTAACCATGACCTCCCAACCCTCCCCTGCTTCTGAATCCTTCTTATCCGATCCTCAATAGGGAGGTAACAAATCCTAATTCCAACCTAGTTAATTTTACAGGGCACAATGATAATGGGAATGTGATTAGAAACCCGTTTAAAGTAGAATTTCCGATATTCCAAGAAGGAGATCCAATGGAATGGATTTGTGGTGTGGAACAATTTTTAGAGTTCTATGAAATTCTTGAGACACAGAAGTTGAAGTATGCCTCACTTAATTTGAGGGGTAAAGCTACGCAATGGTTCCGTAGGCATTTGAAAACGAGCGTTCATGAAGTTACTTGGTCTGGGTTTCTTGAAGAGCTGCTCACCAGGTTTGGACCTACAGAGTTTCAAGACTATGATGGAATATTATCAAAATTGCAGCAAAAGGGTGGCATTGAAACGTATATCCAAAAATCTGATAGACTCTCCAACTTCGTGGAAGATTGGACCGAAGCTCATTATTTGAGTAACTTTATAAGTGGTCTCAGGAATGAGATCCGCTGGGATGTGAAATCCCAGCGACCTAAAAATGTAAATGAGGCTATTGGATTGGCTCGAGGATTTGAGGAGAAGATAGCTTGTATGAAGAGGAGTTATAAACCCCCATTTGCAACCAAATCCATACCCACCACTACTGTACCTCCTGCTAAACTTATAGTTCCACACACCACCACCAGTAACTCTTACCCTACCTCAGTTGCAACATCATATTTTGTGCCTCGATGATTAAACATTCAGGAGATCATGATGTAACACCCCGTATTGTACGATACCTGAATATATATGTATGTATGTATATTGTCCGTATGCGGGCGCATGATTACAGTATTTCGGGTTGATTTTTCTATCATGGATTGTGGTTAGGGTTACGGGACGGTTCATGGGTGGATTGCATTCTAAAAGATGCACGAGAACGAGGAGGACCGATACTAGTATAAACACTAGTTTTCGGTACGACGCCTATGCAAATATAACACTGTATGATACTACAGTAGATATATATTGCGTGCGCTCGATAAACCTCTCATCTTGCACTCGTAGGAACCCATTTAAGCTAAATAGGGCAGCCAACACAACAAACACCAAAACCATGGGCCTTAAGCCATTGTTTTGATCCAAACCACCTACTAACCTATACTACCCCAATAGCCCAAACCGGCCTATAATCCCCCTCCCTTCTCCTTCATTTTTCCACTCCATTATCCCTCTTTGCTCTGGAAATTTCAGAAAACCCCTTCAAGAGAAATAGGAGAGAAAGAAGAGAAAGTCAAGAAGAAGACTCAAGAAGGAATTTTTCAAGGAAGGAAGCTTGAGGAGATCATTCCTCTACTACAACCAAGGGTGGAGAATTTCTCTAAACCTTCATTTCTTGTCTTTTAATTGATTTTTCTTGCATACATGTATGGTAGGATGTACTAGGTTGATCATCTAAGAGTTGAAAGTTGAAATCAGAACTGAAGCTAGAAAACTAATTCGGAGTGTCATTTTGTTGATTTTCCCGAGAGCAAACTACAACGAATTAGACCATGAAATTTTCAGGGATCGTTCATATATGTATTTAGATTGCTCATGATTTATTTCAAATTTTTCTGTGGTTATTTGATATTTTAATAAAATCGTAAAATGCAACTATGTCGTAAGGCAGATTCAGCAAATGATAAACAGAATGACTGATGTTGTAGGAATTTTCATGATTTATTGAAGCATACTATTGATTTTAAATTTTTACCCTATATTACTGAATGCATTTAGATTATGTACAAAAATCAGGAAATTATTTGGATGAGTTTATAGTTTTTAGAAAAATCGAGCTTTAATCGGTAGCTGAAGCTGAACTAAAGAACTTGATGGTTTCTGTGCTAAATTGAAATAGATAGAACTCACTGTATATTTAGAGTTTTGATACGAGGTCTGTTTCATATTGTTTAGTATAATGTCTAGTTTCACCACCATAAATTATATGTCATTTGGACAAGTATGGAATTTACTATGATTTTATGAATATGCACTGTGCTGGTTTCAGCCAGTTTTGATACAATGTAGAGATTGGGCATTTGAGACTCATTAAGAGCACATTTTGAGAACCTGATTTATTAGAGATTTGTAGTGGACACCTAGATCTTTCCAACAAGACCAAGTTGAGGCAATTCCAGTAAAAGTTTGTTTTACTGTGATTTTTGTAAGACTGAACAGAAACCTAGAGTGGAGCTGAATGCTCTGAATTGGAGAGACTCATTTTGTGAATTGGTGTATCGGTGATAGATGAGTATGTTAGGGTGACTAAATGGTATAATTTGGAATCATGACCAACTAGATAATTGTTGAGGATACCCACACCCTTCTATAGAAATTGGGTTTGTGATGTTCTGATGAACGAGTAGGAGTTGGTGCTATCGGTAAGGTGCAGTCCGTGCACAGGAAGCACGCAGGCTGAAGCTTGAGAGGCTATTATGAGGACTTAGATGTTTGAATTTAACTTCATGATCAACTAGGAAGTTGTAGCTAGGATCTTACCTTTCCATATTGGGCTCGTACACTCCAATCGAAGTTGTATCGAGAGAGTTATGACCATTTTAAGATTTGGGCAGAAACCTGTAGGTCATTTAGTTTTGGTTTCGACTAAGTATTGTGAAGACATTGTTCCGTGTGAATTATCAGAGTCAATGACTCGTGTCTAGGGATGATTGATATCTGTTATTGAGGTTATTGACTCCCAGAGTGGGATGTGTGACTCGAGTTTTTCACTATGGTAAGGGATACCCTGCACCTATCAACCCTATATTATAAACTTCTACCGAGCGTAGGACGTCCGAGCATGCCAGTGAGTTAAGTTCACGGGGAGATCATACATTCACAGCCGGGGCAGCGGCAGGCGTAGGCCATTATGCTGGACATGTCCAAACTGGGAAAGTGGCGAACCGGACCGGTATCGCCAGGGGTCAGAGGTTGATAGGCAAGTGTGGAAGCAGTTCATTCTTACCCGAAGTAATTAGAGTAAGGCAGGGATTAGAATGGTTTATTAAGGGGTTGGAAAATTGCATTAGTCCTAGTAAACCATAGTCGGTGTTGTACCTTCCAGTTGTAGGGATACGTTTTCGGCAGTCATGGATTGAGTCCTCGGCTCGTATCTCGATCTGTTGATTCCCAAAGCTTTGCCGAAGTAAGGTACGGGAAGCCCGGAGGATTTGACCTCCCGATGTGCTCACGTCCCTATGTACGGGTTTTTGTGTATATATAAGTTCATGACTCGATTTGGGGTGAACATGCATGTATATAAGTTCATGACTCGATCTTGGGGTGAACACGCATGTGTAAGTCCATAGGTGGACGTGAGGAATCAAATGGTCATAGGACCGGATTCAACGTGGCTTTCTGAAGAGGTCCGTACGCGGGTACCAACTGGCGGCGACTACTTGGGCACTGCAGAGGCAAAACTAGACCGACCACTGCAACCTTCTTGGGCAACGGACAATCTATTGGGAACTGGAGTGTGTACAAGAGTAGGGTGCATGGCGAGGGTTCGAATCCTTATATTGTGGAGAAAGACGACTAGATTTGGGGGCGTATGTAGTATGGGATACATTCGTGCTCCAAAGTCTTGCTTGCATTGGAGTCAGACATGTGAGTTTGCTGCATCTAGTCATAAGTTCATGTCATAACACTACACTAGAACCTGAATCCACTAAACCCTTGTTTTGGCACATCACCTTTCTATTTTGCATAAATTATTGGTTGTGATTGAATTTTAGAGGATCGCTGTTATCACCAGCTTTGTATCAGTCGAAGTACTGACGTTCCCCACCTTGTAGGTATTTGGAGCTGATCTACAGGACTACAGAGCTCGAGTTGGTCCAAGGATCCAAGGGACATATGCAAGTACTGTTATATTGTTGTAAATATTGTAATTTTTATTTGGATATTGTAACACTTGTAATTGTAACATTTATATGGAATAAAAGTTTTAAATTTCCTGTACTTTCTGTGATTGTGGCTATTTGAAGTTCGACTCCTGGAGTAGGGTCTCAGGTTCCCGGTATAGAGATTTGGGGCGCTACAGATGGAGAGAAAGGCAAAGGGGTTATGTTTCAATTATGACGAGAGATATACTCGGGGGCATATTTATAAGACCAAGAAATTATACTTCCTGGAAGGTTTGAAGGAAGAGGAGGGTGAGGAAGCTGCATTTGAAGCTGTTCAAGCCAAAGAACTACTCCCAACTACTATACACCAATTCAAACCTCTCTTCAACCGGAAATCTCTTTTCATGCACTTGTAGGCACCCATGTTTATCCTCAAACAATGAGAGTAAAGGGAAAAATCAATGGAAGAGAAGTTAACATCCTCATTGATACTGGTTCTACGCATAATTATCTAGACCTTCAAACTGCATTGAGGGCCAATTTACATATTCTAAAGGAGCCCTGTTACAAGGTCACAGTGGCTAATTACCAGTGCATATACAGTGATGGTAAGGTGTCTGATGTAAATTTTGCAGTGCATGGAGTAAACCTGCAAGCTGAGCTCTTGCTCTTACCTTTAGGCCCTGCTCAAATGGTGTTTGGTGCACATTGGTTAAAGCAAGCATACATGATCCAAGTGCAAGAGGTTTGAGCATTGAAGAAGGGTCAAGTAGTTTCTCCCAAATACATACCGACACTGCAGATTTACAACAGGTTCTTCAAAGTTTTCCTGATGTGTTTACTGATCATTTGACAATGCCTCCCAAGAGATCCATAGATCACCACATTCCACTCATTGAGGGGTCTAAACCCGTGTGTATCAGGCCTTACAAGCACCCACATTACCACAAGAATGAGATTGAAAAGCAAGTGGAAGAAATGCTCTCGTCAGGGTTCATCAGGCCAATCAACATCCCCTATTCATCAACGGTGATTTTAGTAAAAAAGTCAGATGGTAGTTGGCATCTTTGTGTTGAGTGCAGGGCTCTTAACAACCAAACCATTAAAGCCAAATTTCCAATTCCCGTCATCGATGAGCTTCTTGATGAGTTGAATGGAGTTATATACTTTTTTAAAATTGATTTGTGATCGGGGTATCATCAAATAAGAGATAGAAACTCTGATATCTCTAAGACTTCTTTTCGCACTCACCATGGCCATTTTGAATTTTTGGTAATGCCTTTTAGGATTACTAATGCCCTCGCAACCTTCCAATGCTTGATGAATGGAATTTTTAAAGAGTATCTCCGTAAATTTGTGCTTGTCTTCTTTGACGATATCCTGGTCTATAGTTCTTCTTGGGAGAACCACCTCCTCCATGTATCAGCTATCTTAACATACTTGAGGAACCATCAATTGGTTGCTAAAGCAAGCAAGTGCACATCATCAATTGGTTACTACAGGAGGAACCTGAAAAATTACGGTAGTGGTCTGTCGTTTGTTCTTACACAAAAAATAGCTTCCAGGTTTTTTGGGCCTTATCGAGTGATTGAAGAGATGGGGGCAGTGGTCTGTCGTCTGCCATTACCCGAATGGTCATTGACCCACCCTGTTTTTCATGCCCTGTTTTTCATGTCTTGAAGTTAAAAAAGCACTATGGTGATCACCTACCCAACATATCAACTGAGCTTCCTCATTGGTGGGTGGAAGGTAACGCCCAAGATGTTCCTAAAGTGGTGCTGGATAGAAGGGTGTTCAAAAAGCAAAATCGAATGGAAATTGAGCTGCTTATTAAGTGGAAAAACTCTAGAAATGAGTGCCTCTTGGGTGGACGTAGATGACCTTCGACGCAGGTTCCAGGACATTGAACTTGAGGCAAGATCGTTTTTAGGGGGGGGGAGGAGCTGTCAGGATCGACGGTGTGATGCTCTACATCAATGGAAGATCATGCATTAGTCGTCTTCTTCACTGATCGTAGTTGATATTTTTGTTTTTTGTTCGTATGAATTTGTGAGTCTGTATCATTTTTTATGTGCATTGCACACTATTGTGTTTGAACGGGTTTGTAGCGGGGAGTTGGCGGGTATGTCTTTTGTGCGCTGAGCACGTGTGTTTTGTATTTTTATCGTGCAGCGTAACCGCCCCTTCTCCGCCTACAAAACCTGAGCTGTAATAATCTTTTGGAATCAATAAAAATCAAGCAATTTCCTTTCCAATCTCCTTTAGCTCCAAACTCTAAATCGCTCATTCTTCCATTAATGGCGAGACCTAGGACCAACCGCAATCCAACTCCTGGCAATTGGAGATCTGGATTTGGCTATGGAGATCAGGATTTTGCTAGGGTTTTCTGAAGTTGGGGTGGATTTGGCTAGATGAGAAGAAAGAAATGAAGAAAAGAGAAGAAAGACATTATGAGATAACCAAATTGCCCCTTACGCTTAGGCACAATCCACTAATTTGGGCGGATCAAATCTGGAGCATTGGATTGTAATCGAACGGTTTAGATCGCCAGCTTATAATAAGAAAGTCAGCTCACTGGCTCATAATAAACTCTCTCTCTCTCTCTCTCTCTCTCCACACACACACACACACACACACACACACACACACACACACACACACACACACACACACACACACACACACACACACACACACACACACACACACACACACACACACACACATATATAGGGAAAGGTTCCGTTGAGCACTGGGGTAGTGTTCAACCTTGTGCGCACTGGCTCTAGGCCGTCCGATCTGATAATCCCCATTCTTCCCCATCCAACGGTTCGGATTTCATCCCGCTCATCTCATGTTAATGGGGGGGGGGGTAAAGAAGTAAAATCATACCCCCCCCCAAAGCCAACTCATCTGTTTCCTTCCCTTTCTCTCCGCTCAGCAAAAAAAAGAAAACCCTAGTGCGATTTCTCTCCCAAATCTCCAAAAAACCCTAGGCCTCAAAATCGATTTCTCTCCCAAATCTCCATCTCCTCCTTCTCCGACGCTCGTTTTTCCCCATCTTCGTCATCTTCGACCTCAGATTTGAAAACTCTAGCCCCCAAAATCATTATCGAGTGCACCCAAATCGAAGGGATTCCTCTCCAACTGCAAATGTGATCCCTCTCTTCTTGACGTTCTGAGCTGCGACGATCTCTTCCTCCTCCATCCCCTGATCGTTGTGAGGTGGTAATTTTTTTTTCTTTAGTTCATATTGTTGAAAAATACCCATTTTGCCTTAACTCAGTTTCAAAACTAATTTCATATTGTTGAGAAAATACACGAATTTGTAGATGTTGTTGAAAAATAAAATCATTTGGTTACTCACCGAGAGATGGAGATTTTGGAGATCTCAGTTAATTATTTGGTTATTGTTGAAAATACATGAATTCGTAGATCTCAGTTAATTACTATCTATTGGTTAATTAGTATGTATCAGTTGATCTTCTTTGACTGATATATATATTGCAGCATAGTGTATTGAAGTAAACTTAATTACTATTTATAGGCTAAAGATGAACAAGAAAGAAAACTAATGAAGTTGGGTTGTGTGGTTTAGAACTTTGGAAACCACACAAACAATTGCTTTGTGACCATAGTATGTTTTGGATTTAATGTTGTGTTTTGTAGTTATTTATTTTATTTGTGTCTAGTTGGATGGTAAGTGCAAGTTTACTCCTAGAGCAACACAGTTCAAATTTTTTGTAATCATCTATAATATGTGATATTATAGTGGTAATGTTGCCGATTTATTATATTTGTTAGAATAAAAAGTCATCTATTATATATTTCGTAATAAGTTAATAGAATGTAATTTTTTTGTAAGTTTAGTGGCTTAAACCTTAATACATCTTGTAGGATGGCATCGAACTACTCTTCCAACCAAATTCACAACCATTACAGCTGTAGCTCCAGGTCTTCCCGAGCCAGTTCTGAACAGAGGATTGGAGGTCCAAAATGTTTTTGTCGAATACAGACAAGGATCAAAGCTCCCCCTTCTTGAAATTTGTATTTTGTAGAAATTTGTATTCGTTTAGAAATTTGTATTTTGTAGTTGATTTATTTTGTAATTTTATATGTTGTAAGATAAGTTATCTAGTGGTGTAGTTTGTTAGTTTGGAGGTTGTATCTCTGTAATGGTTGAATTTGACTTGGGCTTAACAGAATGGGTATCCACAAGTAGTCTGTTTTATTGACTTGCAGATACTTTCTATGCTTTCTATATTCTCAAGTCTATTTTATTTAATTTTGATTTGCTCAGTGGTTGAATGTTTATTTTATTTTGTAATTTTGGGTTGATTGTGGCTTATCAATTAAATATTGGGTTGATTGTGGCTCGCTGGTTGAATTTGATTAGCTCACTGGTTGACAACATTAATATTCTGTTCTTACATCTGAACCACTTTGAGTAGGATAATAGTGGAGATACAACGGTTTGTTATATAGATTATATATATAGCCAATTAACCATGTCGTTGGCACGCTTCAGAAACCCTAAGTGATTGATATATCATGATCTTTTCTCTACATTGCATCATTTATTTATTCTCTATAATCTGCGGTTTATCGATTCTTATGAATCTGTAATCTACAGTTCATTGATGTCTGAACCAAGCTCCCCCTTCTTGAACTTGTAGTAGATCACACATATCAAAGTGCTTATAATCGGTTCACAACACTTTTGGTTCACAACAATTCCAACCAAAGCCTTAATCTTCAATAGCTCTTATGGAACTAATTAGATGGTTTCTGATCTTCTTCTCCTTCTCCCAAGCAAGCAGCCATAAGCCTCCAGTTCCATCTCAATCTCCCAAAAATGCAACATCAATACATGATAACAACATATTGGCAAGCTCCAGTTGCATCAAACAATGTAACAAACTCAAATAACATCTATCGGATTTCATAAAAATATATTCCAAAATTGTACAAACTCAAAACAGAGGTACAAACTTAAGTATACATCTAAGTTACAAAGTCCGAACAAATCTATCAAAAAAATTCTCCTTAACTTGTTCAACTGAGTCTAGGCGTGAAGCATAAAAAAGAATACGACATATTCGATTCAATTGATTACACATACAAACATTACAAAATAATCTACCTTTGTGAGTGAATAACAACTACTGATAGTCCAGCTGCATTTGTTTATCTTCTGGAGTTGATTTTGTCTTCTGGAGTTCATTCTGCATCTGTTATTGGAAAAATATAAGTCAATGTTAGATGAATAGTTACCTCATTTATTAGATAGCATAAAATAATTATAAACTACATGGTCATTGTGTTCATGATTGAAATTAAACTAGGCTCAGAATGTTACTTTATTTCACAAGACATTGTTCTCAAATGAGCACAACATCTTCAGTTGTGAATGCATTAAAAATTGATGCAAGGTTTGAGATTGTGTTGGTGTAATCACATATGGCTGCAGTTGAGCTGCCACGCCGAAAAAGCTTTAACCATCACAAGCCCCTACATCTTGTTCCACAATCAACTCAATGCATTCACAAGACCAAAAAATTTAAATAACCCAAAGGAAACTATCATCCAAATCAAAGTTATCAGCCAAAACCATAGTCCAATCAATCAGCCAAGGAACAAATGTATCAGCCAAAACAACCAGCTAGAAAATAGCAAACAAGAAATTTGCACACTACCAAAAACAAACCAAACATGTATCAGCAAGGGAAGATCAAACCAACGACTGCTGATACTCAATTATCAAAGCAAAAGGATCAGTGTAATACCCCGTATTTCTGAAATATATATATGGTTTGAAATATATATATAATAAATGAATTTGAGACTTGGTCCTATAGAGTATCTCTATAGGAGGGATTTATAAAGGATTTATTGGATTTGAAATGATAATAGGATTCTTTGATAATCCGGTTTGAAAGTAGTGGGGGGGACCCACCGGGTATGAAAGCACAGCACTTGTGTGCTGTGTACTTCTTCAAAGATGACGTGGCAAACCTAGGGGGATTACTCCTTAGGTGTACACGGTTTGGAGAAGGGATTTGTTAAGGAATTTGAGAATGGATTAGTACCATATCGATAGTTTCAAAGAATAAAGTATTATATAAATATAATTGCCAAGGATCAAGAGTCACCAATTCGGTTAACCACCTTTTGAGAGGCAGCCTGTGGTGGGCAGTTGTACTACATAGTATCTAATTTGTCTTATAAATTGTATAAATTGTCCGGGCCCGGGGCAGGGGTGTTACAAATGGTATTAGAGCCGACTTTCGACACCGAGGGTGTGAGAGCAGTGAGTTATGGACTCCAGGATGATCGGCGGAGAGAGACAGACAATCCCCAGTAGTCTGGGACGTGGGATTGGTCTCCAGAATTCCAAAGACGAGAGTTACGCTCACAGAAATGCTCACGCTCACAGAAATGCTCTGCATCGGCTAGAAAGTAGATCCTGCACTAGATTGTGCATGCCCCGTGCTCATCAGCGAGGACGCTGATTTCTGAAGGGGGGGTGTATGTAATACCCCGTATTTCTGAAATATATATATGGTTTGAAATATATATATAATAAATGAAAGCACAGCACTTGTGTGCTATGTACTTCTTCAAAGATGACGTGGCAAACCTAGGGGGATTACTCCTTAGGTGTACACGGTTTGGAGAAGGGATTTGTTAAGGAATTTGAGAATGGATTAGTACCATATCGATAGTTTCAAACAATAAAGTATTATATAAATATAATTGCCAAGGATCAAGAGTCACCAATTCGGTTAACCACCTTTTGAGAGGCAGCCTGTGGTGGGCAGTTGTACTACATAGTATCTAATTTGTCTTATAAATTGTATAAATTGTCCGGGCCCGGGGCAGGGGTGTTACAATCAGTCTATTGAAGTAAAACTCAAGTATCACCCAAAGAGCTAAAGGATCACTCTGGTGTAACCCAACGAGCCAAAATATACTGAAAATTCTAGTATCAGCTAGTATCCTTTTCTGGGCACACAGGGTTGTGCACTACCACAGGATACTAACAGATAGTATCCTTTTCTGGGCCCAAAAGCAAACCAAATATTATGCAGTATTGAAGCCACCAAACCAAAATCAAACCAAATTTCATTCTGTGAACAAAAAAACTTCTTCTGTTCACTCGAACTGTTGAAGGCACCAAGTATTACCCCCAAAATAGCAACCATTAGGAGTACTACCCAACTGTAAGTATCAGAAAAGTATCACAAAACTTCAACCTCAAAGCCAAAATCAAGCATATTCAATTGTATATTCAGTACAACTGAATATACAATTGCATACATAGCATCTGTTACTTCAATTGTAATAAATTCATCACTGCCTATCAATTCATCCGGTGGACTAAATAAATGTGGGGTATCATATTTACCAAATGGATTGTGAATGAAATACTTTCCTCACTTCACATTATCGTGAGAATCCTCGGAACTATTGTCAGTAGAGGTATCCACCTCCTCTTCGGCGAATGCACTCTTGCTCCTCAACAGTGGGGGTAAATTCACCTGCTTGAATATACAAAAAATTGTCACCCAATTATGAGCAACCTTCACCAAACTCCATACCTATTACAAATTCGAACATATAATCAACATCTACAAATTCGTGTATTTTCTCAACAATAAGAAATTAGTTTTGAAACCGAGTTAAGGCAAAATGGGTATTTTTCAACAATATGAACTAAAGAAAAAAAAATACCACCTCACAACGATCAGGGGATGGAGGAGGAAGAAATCGTCGTAGCTCAGAACGTCAAGAAGAGAGGGATCGTGTTTGCAGTTGGAGAGGAATCCCTTCGATTTGGGTGCGCTCGATAATGATTTTGGGGGCTAGGGTTTTCAAACCCGAGGTCGAAGATGACGAAGATGGGGAAAAACGAGCGTCAGAGAAGGAGGAGATGGAGATTTGGGAGAGAAATCAATTTTGAGGCTTAGGGTTTTTTGGAGATTTAGGAGAGAATTCGCACTAGGGTTTTCTCTTTTTGCTGAGCGGGAGAGAAAGGGAAGGAAACAGATGAGATGGCTTTGGGGGGGTATGAATTTACTTTTTTACCCCCCCCCCCCCCCCCCCCCCCATTAACATGAGATGAGCGAGATGAAATCCGAACCGTTGGATGGGGAAGGATGGGGATTATCAGGATCGGACGGCCTAGAGTCAGTGCACACAAGGTTGAACACTACCCCAGTGTTCAACGGAACCTTTCCCTATATATATATATCTATAACTATTATAATGGGAGAGATGGGCTTCCAAACAAATAAACAATTTTTTATTTTTTTTTGTATGTTAGTCAACACGTGCAGTGCACGTGTTGGTAGGTTTTTTTTTTGTCTTTTTCCTTCTTCCTCCACATGCATCGCACGTGCATGATACTAGTATATATAGGCCTAGAGCCAGTGCACACAACACTACCCCATTGTTCAACGGAACCTTTCCCTCTCTATACTCAAGTCGTTTCTTCAATCATAATTTGAATCATCATAAATGATAGATACATGTTATTAACATGATCATAAATGATAGAAACAAACTATAAATGGTAATATGCGTCCCTCTCCAATATTGCAAGACTATACACGAACACCCAAAAATCTCACCAAATCAAAGTATCTTTGCTTAAATATCAAATATCATGGTGATGTTTAGCATTGATATAAATACCTGAAATCCGGATCGGACCCGGACCCGGCATTGGACCAGAACCGATTCGGTCTATTCGGATCCAGGTCTGGGTCATAAAATGAAATCCTTTGTACTTTCGGGTCTGGGTCCGGATTCGGGTCCGCTCAAAAGAGACTCGATCCGGATCCGGACCCGAACCCATTAAAAAAATCCCAAAAAATCAACATAAAAATAAATATTCTATTCTCATCCCTCCCCTCCTTCCTCCTCAATTCTAAATTATCCTCTTCCAAACTCAAAATTCATGCATTTTTCTTCTCTCCTCTATTCTAAATCCTCCACTTGCCGCCTCCGCTCACCGCTCACACTTCTGCTCCTGCTCCTACTCGAACGGGTAAAAATATTTTAATAGGACCCGACTGAAACCGGATCCGGTCCTCAATATTTGGACCTGTAGGGGACCGGGTCCGGGTCCGTGTAGTGAAGGACCCGACCCGACTCGACCCGTTATCAATGCTAGTGATATTTATTGATTACTTCCAAAAAAAATCTATATAATAAATTACAAAGAAAGCTATCAAGTGGCTCTCATTCAATCTCCCCTAAAATCAATGGTCTAGATTGATTCTCACAAAACATATTTTCCCGCTCAAAATTTCAAACCACAAAATTAAAATTTCTCTCCAAAACTAAAAAACTCATTACTTTATTACTATCTCTCCCTTCTCTCTTCACTTTTTCATATTTCTCTCTTTCTCTCTCTCCCTCTCCCTCTCTCATTCTTTCTTTATTTACTTAGAAATTTAGATTTTAAGATTTAAGGTTTGTAAATTTTTTAGAATTTTTATGTTTTTTTATTGCATATGTTATATTGAAAATACCAAATATATCTTCAACAGTTAAATTTCATCATTTTTCACACTTGAAGTTCTAAGAAGTTGAATTTTACACCCTCATTTATAATTATTTTTCAACATATACTAATAGAAACATGGACTTTATTTATAACTAATTATTATCATACTATTCAAACTTGAACTACATAATTGTTATTTTACTGTTTATAGGGCTTTTCGTGTGTTGTATCGTTCCGAAGACGTGCCGTAGGCACGTGCCCACGGGGCAAATCTAGTTTATATATAAATCACAAGATGTTAAGGGGGCCTTTGCCAAAGATAACCACAAAAATTAGATAAACAATCAAATTCTCCCACTTTGTTGGTGGCAACCAACGAGTCAGAAAAGACAGAGAAAATGACGTCATTCTTCGTCAACGGAGAACTGCAATTTAAAGCGTCAATAATTCCACTGTAACTTCAGACCGATTCCTTTCTCAAATCGGCCTCCGATCATTAAGATTCGTGCTCTTTGGTTTCTTCTAAGTATATCCTCCACCGCCCTCCCGAATCTTCTCCCCAAAATTCGTTGTTGTTCTGTGATTTTAGGTTTTGATTGGCGATGAGAACGTTAGCTCGAGCTCTTCGGCGAATCCGATGGTGCTCCCAATCCCAAAGTCTCGATCTTTACATCTCCCCTGATTACAAATCGAATCGGAATCCGAAGCCCTGTTCTTCATTCAATTCCGCCAATTCTAACGAATTAAGAAGAGGTTTGAATCAGTCATTGATCTTCTTAAGCCCCCTCACCACCACCGCAGCAAATTCGACAGCTCGAGGTTTCAATTTTTATAAAAAAATTTAACCTTTTTTTTGGGTGAATTTATGATCAAGTTTGGATTTTTATGATTACTGTTGTGAAATTGTAGTTGTTGATGGAGGAAAGGCGGGGCCTTTGTATGAGTATGAGAGGAGAATTGGATCAGGGGAGCTTGTTGATGGTGATAGTTTTCAGGTGGGGAGTTACTATGATAAGGTGTTTGTTTGTTTGGTCTCGAAATGAGCGTAAAATGAGAGATTTTTGTGGTGGGATTTTTTTCAGGTTGGTACGATTGAGTTGCTGCAGAGACTGTATGAGCAGTTGGTTGAGAATGAGGATGTGTGCCAGTTGGATAGATATAAAGCATCTGAAAAAACTGGAAGGTAGTTGATATTAAGTTTTGAGATGTTGAAGTTGATTGGTATGTAGAGGTAGTATACTTAATCGGTGTTTTTTTTGGTTTACTTGGTTATTATAGGAGTAGGTGGTTGTGGTCACGGTTAATTCCTCAGTCGTCGTATTCACCGGTGAAAGGGCTGTACCTTTATGGAGGAGTAGGGACCGGGAAAACGATGCTGATGGATTTATTCTATGATCAATTGTAAGTAAGCATTAAATTGTGCAGGTTCTGCCTTTCCATGATTGCTTATCACATGATTCACACATCTTTGAGTATTCTTGCTTCTTATGAGGTTCTGTAAAGCTATCGATATATTGCTGTTAATGTGTTGTTGTTTGTCAAGCAGAAGTTGGTGATATAGAGAGATCTATCTAAGTTGTCAAACCACTAAGTTATCTATCTCCTAATTTTTGCAAACTGTTTTGAAGAAAACATGCTTAGTTAAATGTAGTTACTGCAATCTAATGAATTTGGCTTTCACTTCCCAGTGCCTTTGGAAATTCTTTAGCTGGTGGATTAGTTTCTATAGTCTGATGCAATTTTAACTCAATTTGAAGTTTCAGATTTTGCAGAATTCTGCTCTTTATTGTTTAATTGTAATTGTTTTGATTAGAGGATGATGGAGAATTAAAATGCCACCTGCTTGGAATCCCCAAAAGAAAATTACATATTTTTATTCTTTCTGAGATTTTGAATAAACTAGGCAGTAAGTTGCACACAAAAATAATATTTTCATTTTCCTATTAAATGGAGGGTAATTGATCAATGTAATTATAAATTTATAATACCAGGGTCGCTTATGCATATTTTTTATTGCATGAGAAATTTCCAATGTCATTTACCTTCTCACTATATTCCATCAAGTTTTCATTAAATCATAACTGAATGAATGCCCTGCGTGGCTAGCGGGAGGTGGAGGACCATGGTGGTTATCAATCACTTTATAAGTCAAGGGGGATCATGTGGTTTTAATGGAAGACTCAGTGTTCTATTGAAATTTACCCTCCACACATTGATACGGGTAAAGTTAAACTTAGATAATAGAAGTAATTGTCAGTCCTTGGGTTCAGATCAGGAGTCAACTAGCTGAATTTTTATTGAAGTGTTCATCCTCTGATTCTCAGTTGGTACAAGCTTAGCTTATTTATGAACCAAGTGTTAGGAATAGTGTGCATGAGTGACAATATTATTTTCCTTGTAAGTTCCTTGTGTTAGAAAAACTGACACTCAATGACCATTATAAACCTTGGCAAGTGTGTACATTCTTTATGGATGAAATGCTCAATGACCATTGAGTAGGGATGGCATTCGGGCCATTCGGGCCGGGCCGGGCCGGGTTTGACCGGGTTTTGACCGGTCCCGGGCTAACCCGGGCCGGGCTCCTAGAAACGCGGGCCGGGCCGGGCCGGGCTGATGGTAAGGAACCCTGGCCCGGACCTGGCCCCTAGCCCCTAGTGGGGGGGGGGGGGGTCGGGCCGGGCCGGGCCTGGCCCTTGTATGATTTTTTTTTTGTTTTCATTGTTAATTGAAGTGCATAAATTTGTAATTGTATAACAAGTATATGATTTTGTAATTGTATAACAATTGCAAAAAATAAAATTTCATAAATAATTGAAGTACATCTTCATCAAAAAAAATAAATAATTGAAGTACATGAATAAATAAAGTACATGATTAAATAAATTTGAACTTCTAGAATAAAATTAAGTACATGAATAAAATTCATACAAATTTGTCTATTTAGCTCAAATCATAAAATTACAAATCAAGGGAATTACTTGAATTTAAAGATCGAGATGGCCTCTACTTAGATTGAAGAGAAGGCAGTGGACTACTGTCGTGCACTTCAACTTAACCTAAATATAGAATCTCATCACTCTAAATTTTCCCATTAATTACAATTAATTGAACAACATTTTAATGTAAATTAACTAAATTTAATCGTTCATTCATCGCTGCTTGTTGATCCACCTCCAGCTTGTGCTTCAAGTAAGTCTTGGGTCCTCTCTTCCGCTTTCATCCAATCTTCGGCGCACACTAGCATTTCCAAATTTTTGGCTGTCAATCGGTTCCTGCTCGGGCTCATTATCCTGCCACCGAGAGAAAAAGCACTTTCCGATGCAACAGTTGACACCGGTGTTGTTAGCAGATCTTTAGCCATACGGGAAAGAATATTAAAAATTGCTTCATTAGTCTTCCAATATTGTAACACATCTTCTACATCTTCAACTGCACTTTGTGCATTATACCAATTCAACTCATTTGGTGAATTGGTCCTAGCCTTTTTCGATTTAATAAGATTTAAAACACCAATACTAGCTTGACTCTTTCCCTTTGCTAATGTGGAGGAAGAAGAAGAAGAAGATTGAACATTTTGTGTTTGTGTTTGAATAGTGTTAGCTGAATAAATCCTATCATAAGAATCATATAACATAGTCAAAACATTCTCAAATTTATGAGTAAAAGCAATATGATCAAAATCTAGTATTGCATCGTGTGGGGCATAAGTGTAGAAAATTTCTATTAAATTTTTTGTACCTTCTAATTTAATCATAGGATTCATTACACTAGCTACACAATATAACATAGGAATTGGATGAAAATATTTCAAAAACTTAACATATGCCGCATTAACCATATCTCCAATAAAAGGGTCATTTTGTAAATCTTTAATTGTTGTCATCATAGTCACAATTTCAAGTAAAATAACACTAGATGTAGATGTATATGTTTTCGAAAATTGCAAAGTTGCATCGTTAAAAGGTTGCAAAAATTTATATAAACTATCGGCAAAAAACCAAAAATCATCATCTAACATACAATTTTGCATACCCATTGCGACACAAAAATCTCTAAGACTAAAACGATAATGAAGAACAACACCTAATAATTCAAAGGTAGAATTCCAACGATGTCGTACATCTCTAGGAAAACATCTACATACAATGCCTCTAAGTTTACACCAATCACGAAAAGCTTGATAAATTGGACCACTCAATGTAATATAATGAACACAATCTCTCATAGCTTCTAGTTTATCATTTCCATATTTTAGTGCATCTTGCACACAAAGATTTAAAATGTGGCAAGCACACCTAACATGAAAAATTTCGGGTTCCACGGGATCTAAAGTAATTTTTAAACTCTCAATTGCCTTAGTGTTATTGGATGCATTATCAAAACCAATAGCCAACACTTTATCATAAATATAAAAATTATTGCATGCTTCCATAATGTGTTCGGCTATAATTTCACCCTTATGTGGGTACCTAACATATCCAAAAGAAATTATTCTCTTTTGAAGTAACCAATCCGAATCTATCCAATGACATGTTACACACATCATTGGAACCCCGTTTACTCCTACCCATCCATCCGATGTCAATGAAACTCTATTGTTTAGTGATTTTAGTATTGCTATCAAAAAATCCTTACTCTCATTGTAAACTAATTTACAATCACCCTTAACAACATTCCTAGCAATTTTTTTAAAATGGGGGGTGAAGGTTTCTTGTACAAAATCCTCTGCATATTTTTGTTCACCAAACGAATATGGCAATTCACCCCTAATTACTAATTTCGCGATTCCCTTACGAACGTGATCGTGATCATATGTATGACTATCTACTTGACCGGTTTTAGGATGTATTTTTAGTTGTGTGAGATGATCTTTCGAAAATTGTGGTTGACATTTATTTAAGTGACGTTGAAGTGTACCCGTGCCCGATCCTACTTTAAACTTATACGGGGTTTGGCACTTCTTACATATTTTAAGTCCTACACTCTTATCATTTTGCGAAGGGACAAAATTGAAAAAATTGTGTACTTCCGAAGTAGTCCCTCTAGTTTTCCTTGAGTTTAGAGAAGGACCTTGTTCCAATTGTTGTGGTTCTACATGATCTTCTATTTCTATAGGATTTGAATGTGTTTCATTCAAATCGGGAAAACTATCATAATTAATAAATGTTTCTTCACTATCTATATATTGGTTAGGAATGGAAGGAAGGTGATGACTAGTAGATTCTTGACTACTATGCCTACCACCACCGCGTGATCGATTAGAGGCCATTTAACTTTGAAAAAATAAAATTGAAGTAGTGAGTGAGTAGTGTATGTTTCTTTTACCACTTTACCAAAATTAAAAATAAAATCTAAAAAAATTGAGAGAAAGAAGATCAAGAAAACACAAATTATATGACAATAAAGAAGTAGTATGCTATGTTAATTCTAAAAATTAAAATTATACTAAAATGAGTAGTGTATGTTTCTTATACCACTTTACCAAAATTAAAAAAAAAATCTAAAAAAATGAGAGAAAGAAGATCAAGAAAACACAAATTATATGACAATAAAGAAGTAGTATGATATGTTAATTCTACAAATTAAAATTATACTAAAATACCGTAAGAAAGTTGAGATTTGAGTTGTTGTTGTAGAGAAAGATGAGACTTGAGTTGTTGTTGTTGAATGAGTTGATCACTTTGATTGTTGTTGATTGCCCTCCTTCAAATAATCAAATTTGAACTTGATCCCTTGAAAGATTGTTGAAAGAATAGTAGAGAGAAAGATAGTTGAGTGAATTGGTGAAGAGAAATGAAAGGAATGGTGTTGTATTTATAGAAAATGTAATTTTTTTGATTTCCTAAAGTACCCACCAAAACTAGCCGTTATAAATCCGTTGGGGGGTATTTTGGTAATTAAATTTTTTTTTAAATTTTCTGAAAAAAAAATCAGACCCAACGGTCGGCCCGGCCCGGCCCGAGCCCGCACGGGCCGGTTCAACCGGTCCCGGTCCACTAGCGGGCCGGGCTAGACCGGGCTGCCTTGGGATTTTTGAGGACCGGACCTGAACCACCAATATGGGGGCCGGTTCAAGGGCTGGACCGGGTTTTAAGGGGGCCGGGCCGGGCCGGTCCCGGGCCAGCCCGGCCCCGATGCCATCCCTACCATTGAGGGTCCAACAACCAATGGAACATATATCTCGTTATAATTTTCCTTCTCTATTCCGACCCTTCACTCTGAGTCGTTCTGTATGATTCTTCCTTTTAAGAAAACCTTGGTCTGTGCAGGCCGTCTAATTGGAGGAAGAAAAGAATACACTTTCATGATTTTATGCTGAATGTCCACAGTCACTTACAGGTATATCTAATATCTCACTCCTATACTTTGTAGATTTTCATTGTTCTGCAAAAAATTGTTTGAGGTATGTATTGTTGTAACTGGTTGCAAACTGAACTTTTACCTCCGCAACTCATAAGGCTTGTTTTCTTATTAAATGATCTTTGTGTTATATTTGGTTGCAGATGCATAAAGGGGTAGCAGATCCACTTGAAGTTGTGGCAGGGGAAATATCAGATGAGTCTATTCTGTTATGTCTAGATGAATTCATGGTATGTTAAAATACAGGGGTAGGTCATTCCCTTTTTCTTGGTTGTGTTATGTTTAAGATTCCGCTATTTCACTATTGTTTTTTGTTATTTATGTAATTTATAACATCTAGGTGAATGACGTCGCTGATGCATTGATACTAAACCGTCTATTTGGGCATCTTTTCAGCAAAGGAGTGGTATGTACTGTGTTTTTCTACTCTTGCTTCACACATTCTACACCCACAAATTCAAGTAAGCTTACTCTCTGATTTACTGTTTTTGATTTCATAGGTTTTGGTCTCCACTTCAAACCGTGCACCAGATAACCTCTATGAAGGTGGCTTGCAGAGGGATCTTTTCTTACCCTTTATTGCAACATTAAAGGTACTAAATTATTTATTTTTTGTCTTCTTTGTTATCCCTTTCACATGTTTTGATCTTTCTACTAAATAGTGGACCTTTCAATGCAGGAAAGATGCGTCGTCCATGAAATTGGTTCTTCCACAGACTACCGAAAAATGACTTCGGTGATTATTTTTAAATCACTGCTGTGCATTACCAATTTATCACATTTAGCTTGTAGTAGTAACTGACACCTAAGTTTTTTTGGGATATATGCATCAATTATTTTCTCTCATGTTCTATACCCTAACAAGGTTACTTGTACATCAAAATTTAAGTGTGTCTAACTGACGTAGAAAATCTATAATATATTAAAAAGTTCATAAAAATAAACTCAACAAAGAGCAAAAGTTGATATTTTCATGTATAAATTATACAGTAGTATTAATCATTGGGAGGAATGTGGAAGAAAATTAAGGGGTGAAGATCTTATAGAGAAAAAGGTAGCGGATATATTAACTTACTGAGTTAATTTAAATTTGCTTAAATGTCTGTGCTTCTCTTTAATACTTATAAGGTTTTCATTAAATTTTGCTTTCCAGCTTAGGGCAGTGACATATGGAATCATTTTGGAATATCTCGTACATCATGTAGTAGTATAAATTGTTGCGTGATTGAGTCTACAATTTGCTATTTTGGTTCAGGCTGAGCAAGGTTTCTATTTCATCGGGCATGAGTATTCTGGACTTCTTAAACAAAAGTTCCATCAGTTAATTGGGCAAGAGACTCCAGTTCCACAAGTGGTTGAAGTTGTAATGGGAAGACAATTACAGGTTTTGTATATCCAAGACTGATTTTATTGACCTTCTTAGTTTGCCTCTCGTTGACATATTACTTGTTATTATTATTTTTCTTCTTTTTTCAGGTTCCCTTGGGGGCTAAAGGATGTGCATATTTCCCTTTTGAAGAACTATGTGACAGACCTTTAGGTGCAGCAGACTACTTTGGTTTGTTTAGTGAGTTATCTTAATCTCACTGTTGTTCTATTCAATATCAAAGAATGTTTACAGTGCAGACTACTTTGATTTGTTTATCTTATTCTCACTCTTGTTCTATTCAATATCAAAAAATGTTTACAGCGCTGATGGATGTGATAGCAAAGCTTTCTCTTACTGCTACTCATTGTAATAAATTTTCTTTTATTCTTTTGAAGAGAAGTTTCATACACTGGCACTTGAAGGCGTGCCAAGGTTTGGACTCCACAATCGTACTGCAGCATATCGGTTTGTTACATTGGTTGATGTGCGTTGTTTTTTCCTATTTAAGTTTGATGCTTTCATTATTGTGTATCTAATTCTTCTAATGGCCAATCTAAATTGTTGATGTTTTGCTTTCAGTTTTTTCTCTTATTATTAAAATCATATTGATATCTTGCTTTATTATCTAGTTTTTCTTTGATAAGATGAATGTAAATGTAAATACTAGTTACTGACCAAAAATCATTCTTCTGTGTGTTTAATCAAACCTTTTGATTTCTGATGTTTATTTCATTAGTTTTTCAGCTGGTCTGATACTTGTCTGATAAGTGGACCTGTGTAGCGGGTGCAGGAGATTATGAAGGAATGAAATCTCAGCTGCACATTGTTAAAATTTCTCTAAATGCTCTTTGATCTCACAACATTTGTTGAAGTTATTTTTCAAGTGTTCCAAACTTCATTGTTTTTATGGATTTGTGAAATAACTACCCATAACATTTAGAAAAAAAATGTTTAGTAAAAAAAAAGAAAAAGAAAGAAAAGAAACAATTTACTGCATATTTCAAGAGACGTGTCAAGTGTGCATATCGATTGCTACTCTTGGTGATCGGCAAAGAAAACTAGTATGTGTAGTGTATTAGTAGCTGAATATCTTTGGATCAAGAATGATTCATTGTAGTCAAACTACCAACAGGAACATCTGATGAGGACATCTTTCCTGTTTAGTTTATTTCATTACCATTTTTGTTTCTGGCAATTATAGCCATATGTAATCTTTTTGTATTTTTTTTAGATTTTGAGAATATTTTGGAGATGTGTTTCAAGATGTATTTGAGCCTATTTAAAGGCCTTGAGATGAAGGAGAAGATATGCCATTATTGATCAAAAAAATTCTGTGTTGAGTTTTTGCTCTTCCTCTTTCTCTTTTGTGTGATACAACTGAGATCTGCATTAGGGTTTGTGATAAATCCTAATCAAATTTTAGGGTTTGTGATAAACTCTAAAATCTACCCCAATTAAAAAATTCCCAAATACAAATCCCTAATACAAACCCTAATCCCCAAAATCCTAATCTACTACTCTACAGCCGCCACCTCAACTTCTCCTTCAATCTCCTTTTTCCCGAACCCCAAACCCAAAAGCTCCAAATCCCTCATCCTCTACCTCGCCGTCATCCCACTTGTCGACCACCAGCTACCTCCCCCCACCCTCATCGTCGTCCTACAACCTTCGCCATCGACCTCACTCCGACATCCCCTTTCCATCGCCTCCATCAACTTCCCTCCCCTTCGTCGAAACCCTAACATCCGAACTCCTCATCTGAACCCATTCCCATCCACAGCCAACACCCCAAATCCCAACGACCCCTCTGTCTCCGTCGACGCCGCCGTTGACCCACCTCACCGTTTCGATTCGCGTCGTCGCCTTCACCGTTCGACGCCCTCCCGCCAACTAGTCATGTCGGCCAGGTCTCGTGCTGTTGCTGCCATTGATCTTGAGATTCTTGCTGCCAATATTGTCTCTTTGATTGCTGTGCTCTTCGCCGCTGCCCAACTCCGAGATCTACGCTGGTTTTCTTCGCATTCGGTATACTCTTTCCCTTATTAAATATTTGTGTTTTACTGCTCTATTATCTAGTATATTATCTAATTTGCCTGTCGACCACAAAATAACTGAGATTGAGTGATCCACATGCTAGAGTAGAGTACGATTCAGTATTGAACTTCTTACTTGCTAAAACACGTAGCGATTTAATTGATTGTAAGGTTGATTTATTAATTGAGACTGTTACACTTATTCAATTCTTGAAAACTCATCGAACCTGTTACCTGTTAAAAATTTCCAACTTAGATCCGCACTTTCATGTTGCTAAAATTAACCCATTAAAATTCTTGGAAATTCTCTATTTTAGGGTTGGTTTTACATCAACATCACATTACTTGCAGTGCTGGAAATCGAGTTCTTGTTATCTCTTTCTCTGAAGATAATTGCTGATGACAAGTCTTGTTGGAAAGATCCCAGAAGATTTTTTTGATACTATGATATTCATATTAGGAGTGCTTTATTAGGATAGTTCAAAACTTTAAATTATGATGGAATTAGATCTTATCTCCACCTTGTATAGATTTTTTAATTTTAATTTTTATATTTTATTCATTTATTTATTTATTTTTTTGTCAGTTTGTATAACCTGCTGGATAAGTAGGAACTTCAATTTCGTACTCTTTAAGTTAGCTTGTTCAATGAAATTAATTTCACCATCTGTGTTCAAGTTTATGCAAGATTCTGCATGTTTGTTTATTTGGGCAAGAGAATAGGAGGATGGAGGGAAATGAGGTATCAGGGAGGAAGCCATATTGTTCATAAAACAAGTGGGAACTTTGGAAGTACTAACAGAACTTGCACAATGTGCATTTTTAAGTCATGATAGTCTACCGACCTATCTCTAATATTATAATTTATCTCTAATCTCTAATATTATAATGGGAGAAGGCCTTAGTGTCATTTGTAAATCTATCAACACGTGTGACACATAACTAATATGAAGGAGGTTTCAAGTTCGAGTCCTCACTACGTCCGAGTTTTATTATATAAAAATTATTAAGATGTGCATTGTACGTGCATAACTGATATAAAAGAGGTCTCAGGTTACTACGTCGAAATTTTTACTTTAAAAAATATATATTTATTAAGACATGCATCGCACGTGTAAATTACTAGTTTTTGTTAATTGTAATAAATTACATTAGGTGTGAGAACAATATTTGCAATTTGATTGCTGAGAAAGTATTCTGTTTCTAAACTTTAGTCATTTGTGAATATTGATATCTAAACCTGTGATTTGCTCAATACCTTGATTGTTTACGTCGCTTGATATGCAATAACAATTTGGTCCTTTCTGCAGGTGATGTATGAGAGTAAGGCCAGATTGTTGTGTACAGCCGAAGCATCTCCAGTAGAATTATTTGAAAAAATCATGACCGTAGCTGATGCCAGAAGGGCATCTCCTAGAACGTCTTCGCGATCTCTGAAAACGGACGATATCGACCTTTGTGTCGATAACGAGCTAGGGTATGCCAAGGACCGAACTATCAGCAGGTAACGTTGACACCCCAGGCTAAAGTGTTTTTTAGCTTACCCATATCTCCTATGATTAACATAGCAAATGATGTCCAGTTACCTCCAAAGAACTAAAGAAACGAAGAAATTTATTTTTTTTGACTTCCAATGTTTTGTATGTCTTTGATTATTGACCTGATAGGCTGACTGATTCAGTTTATTTGGAGTTGTATCTTCATACCTAAAAGCACACATATGATATGTTTGTGGCTAATTGATTTAATGATCATAACTACTAGTAAATTTATAGTAGTGCATGTTAATTAAATCAATCAATTTTACCTGGTTCCTTCATATGTTTTTCTCTCAAGTGTGTATAAAAAATTACCCAAGTGTCAACAGCAACAGCAATTATTTTGTCCCAATTCTTTGGTGTTGGCGATAAATCAATTTTCTTCATTTATCTTTGTTAACACTAGCGTGCGATGCACGTGCTAATAAATATATAGTTTTTAAAGTAATATAATATAGCACGTGTGAGGCATGTGTTAATAAATATATATTTTTTAAAGTAATATACAGAGTATAATGGGAGAGTTGGAGTTGTACATGCAATGCACGTAAGTTGGTAGATTTAAAGTGTATAATGGGAGAGTTGGAGTTGCATGTGCGATGCACATAAGGTGATAGATTTAGAAATGACACTAAGGCCTTCTCCCATTATAATATTGGTAACTGCCATATCATTCTTAACCACTTAAATCCTACTATGTTAGATCTGTTTCAAAACCTGTGTGCTTCCCTTTTATGGAAGATTATTACATGTTTATATTAGACCCCTAACTTTTGGTAGGATGAACTCGATTAATAATGACATTGATAAATCTCATTTGATAACAGAACATGCGATGTGAGAAGAATTTAGAGGAATTTATCTTTTTTGCTGTTTGTATCTTAGGTTGACAGAGATGAACAGCAGTGAGTACTTAGAACAGCATGAGGCGAACAACTCGCAAGAGAAGTCGCGAGAAAAGATGGTGAAATGACTTCTTTTGGGAGGCCTTCTAATTTTGGTGTCTTCTCAGGCTGCAGTCTATTTTTAAAATTGATTTGTACAATAATTACATTGGTCCATTTTAGATTTGAGAGATCAGTTACTGAGAAATGGAGTTGCTTGAGCCGCTGACATTTGGTTCACCTACTGTGGAATGTCGATCGTCTTCTATCGGGCGTGTTGGTTGCTCATTTACTTCTCTTATATTGATCCATCTGTCTGGAATTTATGATTATTGTATTTTCTTCTTGATCTGGAGCAAATTCTAGCAATAATGAAGTCTCTGCTGAATATTTTTTGGTACAAATATTTATATTTATCTCACAATTTGGGAGTAAAAATTGCATTTGTATTAACACTGGGAACTATTTTTTTGACATTAAGAACCTCCTTCTTGGTTCAATGGCATGCGTTTGGTTCTTGACAATCGGTTGAAATGTATACGAGGTTGCACATGACATGCCTATATAATAGTTTGCGTTTGTTATGTTCTTTTTCATTATCGCAACTATTTGCCCACCTGCAACCGCCCTCTCTGACACTGTAGCTCTTGCCACAGTGATCTCGTTTGTCCGTCAATTGTCTACCTACAACTTGTTAAATCTGATTTGGGGAAATTAGGTTTAGAGTTTATCTCTAGCCGCTTAAGATATTATACCATGCTTATTAGTATTGGAATCTCGCAGAGCACTACCTCTAGACCAGCTTTTATATGAGATGAACTGGATTTAGGGTACTGGGCTTTATGCCCACTCGATCCGGTCCAACAATTAAACATATAACACGTGCAAAGCACGTGTTGTCCCATAGAACATTATACACAATAATATTCTATTATATTGAGAATATACCTATATATCGAACACAACCATCTCCACGTCCTTTGCTCTAGTGCTACTGTTTACAACAGTTGTTTACAAAATACACATTTCCGGCTGTACAGGAGTAGAGGTAAGGTAGACAGTAACATTTATCACTGGTATAAATACCCGATACCTAGACCTGATCCAGACCTGGCATTGGACCAGAACCGACCTGGTGGTCCATACGGGTCCAGGTCCTAAAATAGGACCCGTTGTACTTTCGGGTCTGGATCTGGCCGCTCAAAATAGACCTGACCTGATCCGTTAAAAAACTCTAAAAAATAAACATAAAAATAAATATCCTACCCTTCACCATTCTCTCCGTCCTCCTCAATTATAAATCTTCTTCTTCCAAATACAAAATTTCATGCCTTCTTTTGCTCTCATCTATTCTATATTCTCCGTTCGCCGCCTCCGCTCTCGCTCCTACATGGATCCGGACTGGATCCGGTCCTCACGGATCTGGGTCTAATTCTTCAACCTATAGAAAATTGAATACAGATCCGGATAGTGAAGAACCCGACCCGACCTGATCCGATACCATCATTGCTCCGATACCATCATTGCTAGTGACATTACAATTTGCTTTACAAAACAGTAAAAGAACATTCAAAGTGATACCCTGAAACATGTGATGGGTAGAATACTTTTTGAGGTGCATTGCATTGTTTACAGTTAAACATCAATCAAAACCTATGCTACAAGCATCACGGATTGCTCTCCTCACTCATCCTAGGTTCATTTTCTCTTACTAAAATCTATTAATAAATAAAATCACATTAAATGTTAGTTTTGCTCTTCAGTCCTGATTTTAAGGTAAAATTGCTTCTTGAACGGAAAGTTATTGTGATTAGTACTAAATAGTCCTTAATAGTAGTAAAGGGTCTTTCTGCAAATAAATACTTTACAGTGAAGAAAAAAGGCAAAAAGAGTTCACTTACTTACGAAAATGATCTAATTAAAGATCCACCTGATCTTGGGATGCTTAATTGGGCTTTGCGTATCTCGAGCCTTGTCTTAAGGAACACGTGTCTTCTGTCTAAGAACTCACCTCAGTCAAGTTGTTAGTGGGCTCACCCATTTCCTAAACTATCAACTTTTACGTAAATATCTCCAACATATCTCATATTTGTACATCACACCCATGCAATTTATAACAATTTTCTTCATACTTTTTTCTCTTCTAGATCAAGGATATAGTCAAATACTTCGTGGTTTAGAGGCTTACAGCTAATAAAACAAGTCAGTATTCCAACACATTATCCACCACCGTGATAGAACCGCAAATCTCTAAAAGAAGTACTGAGCAAACGAACAAACATAAAGTCGTGAGTAAATAAATAACTTCAAACAAGAACGATTTGTATATTTATCCATTTATAGTCAAACATATAGTTCAGAAGATTTTCCTTAACCCGGATCTAGAAAATGTACCTTTAAATCATGCCCCAAAAAATTCTACCCAGTAGAGATTATCTTTCCTAGTGAGCCTTATAATGATTATGGCTCATTTGTTTTAGACTATTTTACTAATTTTTATTTATCTCACCAGCAAACATGATAAACACTTTGATTCAAAAAAATAAAGAAAATAAAAATCTATAAACTAATGATCAAATGCAGAGGACTGTTTAACTGGGATGCCACAAGATACAACAAGACCATGAACCTAGAAAACAACACTAAGCTTGCAGACCATCCATTAGTAAGCAAATAAATAACTCAGTGGATTCGGCCTCTTATCCAAATCTACAGTGCTGCTCCTAATCAAATCTAAGAATCCAATTACTGTTGTCTATCTAGTTCAAGCGCAAATAAAACCAATCCTTAGATTTGAAAGGAAAGAAGGGAAAGAAAAAACATAAAAAATAAAGTTTGTTAGGGACTTAAACGTAAAAAATCCAAAATCAAACCTCTTATAAATTGCCGACTCTCAGTCTCTCTCTCTCTGTCTGTCTCTCACGAGATAGAAAGATAAAAGGCAACCAAGAAAAGCGCGCGAGCAACGCCACGTTGGATACTAACAGATTCATCCATTTAGGGTTTCGTTCGTTCCAGATTCGATCGGATCTCAACGGTAATCATTCATTCTCCTAATTTACATTCCGTATTTCTTGGATCTGAATAACTACTGGGCGATTTCTTTAGGGTTTCGAAGAAGCAGGGGTGATGGAGAAGAAGAAGTATCCGATTCGGGCGGAGGACTACGAGCTGTTCGACTTGATCGGCGACGGAGGGAGCGCCACTGTGCATCGCGCTCGGTGTATTATCTTCGACGAGATCGTCGCCGTTAAGATCCTCGATTTCGAGAAGAACAGCGATCTGGTAATCTTTTCGATATCTCATCTGATGACTTTAGTTGAGAATTAGTAGGGTGAAAAGTTGTGATTTTCAAATGTGGTGACGTCATGTTTTGAAAGTTCGAGATCTGTTAAGAATATTTGACTAGAATGGCATTGATTAGAGGTGGAATTTAGGATTGGTATAGTGATTTAGTGAAAAGTGAAATGATATACATTTGGTAGGTTTTATTTGTTTATGTGATGCAAATTTTTTGTTTAACGTGCAATAGCTGCCCACTTAGGAAAATTGACCGGATGAAAGTAGTAGTTTTTAATGTTTTGTGATGAAAAAGTTGTGGTTTTGAAATATGGTGAGGACATGTCTAGATAGTTAGAGATCTGTTGAGTATTTGATGGGTTCTATGAAATCTAAGTCTCATGTTTTGGTGGGTTCGATTTATTTATGTGATTCGATTTTAATTGACCCAATAAGGAAAATTGATCGGAGGCGAATTTGAGGAGCTAAAAGACCAAAACGAACTTGGGTTGAAGCTGTAATTAAGGATATGAAAACAGGCCCGAAGTTGAGATTCGTCAAGGACGACGAGGCCCGGTGCGAAAAATAAATGGAGGCCCATTCTCGTATATTTTTTTAATAAAAAAATCATAAATTAAATTATCCAAAATTAACATCAACTAAAGAAAAGCATTCAACTACAATTTATTTCAAATGAAATAATACTCGACTAAAAAAAAGTAAAGCTAAACAAACAAACATCTTTGGCCACTCACATTAAGAACGATTTTCTAGCATTCCCAACTGCAAAATCATCAATCAATCGTTCATAATCAACACCTTCCAGGAAGTTATTTTCAATGAAAATTAGAGTTGGCCCATCTAATCTTTCTTGAGACATGGCTGATCGCATGTACGATTTCAATAACTTCATCTTGGAAAAACTACTTTCTGCAGATGCAATGATCATTGGTATTGTCAATAACATCATATAGGCAATGCTTGCAGGCAGAAAAGAATTAAATCTTTTCATGAAATTTAATATCTCAATTACTTGGATGTTTTTTGGTAGAAGATCTCGTAAAGTTTATAGGTCCTCAAACAATTCATCTCCATCAGTATCAGAGCAATCACCATGTCTCAAAGTGTTTTCTGAACGACTACAACAAGCTTTCCAACCATTTTTATCTCATGAATTCAACTTCTCTGAATTGAACAAAAAACCGGTTCAACATAGCCCACAACCCGGTTCAGCATGATAGAACCAAACATATTGAGATTGACCATCACTTCATAAAAGAAAAATTAGATGCTGGAATCATATGTCTACCATTTGTGACCTCTAGTCAGCAAACTGCGGACATCTTAATCAAAAGCTTGGCAAGACCCTTCTTTGAGTATTTGATAAGCAAGTTGGGCATGATAGATATCTATGCACCAACTTGAGGGGGGGTGTTGGAGAATCCCGTGATTCTCTCTCCTTTTATTTGCTATTAAGAGAAGATTTGCTATTAGAGAAGATTTGCTATTAAGAGAAAAATTGCTATTATTAGAAAAGATTTTCTGTTTCCATTTA